>JAVTVY010015801.1:0-69536 GCA_036873755.1 Hanleya hanleyi | reverse complement strand
AGGGTGCACATCGGGGTGCAGTAAGTTATCGACCTCGGAAAGTACAGCTTTCATTGCCATCCATAATGGCGGACGGATTGTGATATGGGCACCCCCACGCTGTTCCAACCGGGGGGAAAAGAATCATCTCCACCACTGCATATGTGCACACACCCACGTGCATGAAATCTACTTCGGGCTCTTTCCCCTGTAACAACCGTGTCAATAGCGTCCACCCTGATAGCGATAAAAAAATCTTCACCTCCTGCGGTTCTTCTTCGACGAGCTCCAGGTGATCATCATTGACGATGAGATAGACGTTCGGTGTCAGTTGGAACAACGCAAGCTCTGTTCCGCACGCTGCCATGGTGGTCAATGAAAAAAAAACGGCTAAAGAGGTCTGTCTATATAGAGTAGCACATAGTGCGCTTCGTTGCCCGGTCTCCAATGCACTTTTATACAAATACATGTAAGTCAATATACTGTTACTATACTATCCTCTGCGCATTGCGCTGCAAGATCAATAGGGCTCGAAATGCGCTTTTCTACTACTAAATGTGAAGACTAATATACCTCTTCGTATAATTAGTCCGTGTCCGTACACGTTATAGTTTTATTTTTTTCGTTCTCCCCTACCTTCGTGAAAGTACGTGATAATTCGGTGGTGTAATGTTATTTGTATAGGAATTCATTTAACCTTGGATTTTGTCATTAAGAGCTTGGTAGGATTCTGGCGTTAACCCAGCAAGGATGAAGAGGCACATTTGGACCAATGAACATCCGTAATTTTAACCAATGGCTAAGCCTGAAAAAGAGCTAATGAGTGGGCTTCGACCTTTTTTAGACAGCCAATCGACATCATCCTAGGTTATTGTATAGGAATTCATTTTAACCTAGGATTTTGCCATTAAGACCTTGGTGGGATTCTGGCGTAATGTAGGTCCGGGTGCAAGCGCGCATTTTGGACCAATGAATCACCGTTATTTCAACCAATGGCTCGGTCAGACATAGAGCCAATCGGTCGGCTCCCCGCCTTTTAGACAGCCATTGGACATCCACTGCATTGGGTACAAAAGCCATGAGAAACGCGTGGGGGGAGTGCATTCTATCACAATCTTTTCAGCTGAGAAGACCGTATTGAGAGAGAAGCAAGAAACTGAAGACAGTCGCCAAGATGTCTACAACCAAGGGAGCGGCGAGGTGGGCGAAAGAGAGGAGGGAACGCAAAGAATTGGCGAAAGCAGTGAAAGCGTTCTGGCTGGAGGAAATGAAAAGATGGATCCGGGAGAACACCAACTTCACGCCACTCTCCTGGGGTGACTTACACCATCTTGTCACCAGGGCCCCGGCCGACTTGGAGGGGGAAGACTGGCTGGACACCCTACAGTACGTGTTGGACGAGCAACAACAACAACAGTCCCAGCCAATCCCCCAGGAGCCAGAACGCCAGCCAGTCCCCCTCGAATTCATCTCGCTGGATGCCCTGGAACAACAACAACAAGAAGTCCAGTCCACCAGCAACAACACCAGCCGGAGCCAGTCCCCCAACAACACCAACAAGGGGACTAATTCTCCGTGAGCTTGATGGGGTAAAGAGGTCAACCCCATCCCCTGAGTAAATAGGGTCAAAAGATCACCCCAACGTCCCTTTTCAGGGCCAACCCAATCCCCCGAAAGAGGACTTCTAACGTTGCACATTGAAATAACACCAGGGCCTACATATGTCAAGCTCCTCTCCTCCATATTCTATGATCATTATCAATCTCCACCTCCTCACAAAATATACACATTCAATTATAGAACATCTATGACAATCTCTCACACCTCATACCCCACAACTATTCTAAAAGTCCGCCATGACCAATCTCCGCCCTCCATATTCCATGATGATTACCAATCTCCAGCTCCTCACAAAAAATACACATTCAAATATAGTGCATTCTATGACAATCTCCACACCTCATTACCCTCAAAGTAGTCCGGTGGCTTAAGGTCAAGATCGTGACTGACTGGAATAAAGCACCATATTTTGCAGAGAGGGTCATTTGGGCATAAGGAATGATCTCAGAAGGGGTGCCCATTTCCACAGGAGGTGGAAGGCCCTTAATTTGCATAAATCCAATATGGCCGCCATAATACATACAGTAGCCTCCTGTTGGCGACTATTTGACAGCTTGAATCGCCTGTTTACATGAGATTGGTTTTCTACGAGCCTGACAGACTCGAGAAGAAACTAATAACGATAATTGGAAACTTTATTACCCGTTGAATATCCAATATGGCCGCCAGAGCGTCACCAATAATGGTATTATTGCTATACACATGTATGTGTGTTTGTATATATGCTAATGTATCATATATATTTATAAAGGCTCTATTGAGAGGTTTCTGTACATGTAGCTCTGTTATGATTGACTCGATCAAGCACGCATGAAGGTTATTGGCTATTTTCTTTTCTATAGATACCCAATATGGCCACCAGCGCCCCATCCTCAATGCTGATTATCGGTTCTAAAATCAAATCTATTTCAGGTTATCGTACATGCCACGGTTGTGAACTACATCAAATGTTGCCAATTGGATGCTTCCCGACTCCTTACATGTAAATTAGCATGTGTAAATCCAGCGGCAAAGGGAGTTACTCTTCCAACACCGGTTGGAATCAAGCTAAAACTGTGCTAAGTAACTATACTGAGGTAGATTTACTTTTAGGTTTCACAAACGGTTTCGATATTTGGCACTCGAGAAAATGTGCCTTTACTGTCTCGCGTAATCGTTCATCTGCTATGCAAAACCCTGCTATCGTAGAAGCTAAATTAGACAAAGAGTTGTTGAAAAGTCGAGTTGCTGGTCCCTTCTAAACTCTTCCTTTTGACAACAAGATTTGCTAAAAATTAGGCTGTCCCCAGAAAGAAACCTAATACTTTTAGGGGCTCTTGCTGGCCGAACTTTCTAAGGCGCATCGCTGGTGATCGAAAGCCTCACACCGCTGAACCGGCACGGTTTCGGGCCTCGCTGTTGCATGTGTGAAGGTTTGCCAGTTACTTGTCGACGGGCCGGAGGTGATTCTCTTCCAGTATTCCAGCTTCCTCCATCATTAAAAGTGGCTGTCACCATATGAGTGAAATAACCTTGAGTGTGACATTAAAACAAATCCCCCTAATACGTTTAGGGTGTTACACGATTTATCTTACCCTGGAAAATCTGCCTTGTCTATTAACGGTAAGATTCAACAGGACCTGATATGTTGAATACGTAGACATTAGATATCGCGATTGCACTAGTCTAAAAATCTATTTAGATGATGCCTTCCGCATTTATGTATCGGTACCTCTCGATGGGATGCTCTACATCCTGTAGGATATTAAAGAGCTCAAGTCATTCTCTGCAATCGGTTATGGCTACAAAATTCGGCATATCAGAGGTCATCCACATACTGGACGACTTTATGTTCGTCGGTGCAAATGGCGCTAGCCAAACTTTCACTTACGTGTGTTGAGTAGTTGGGCATTCCAATCAAACACCTACTACCTATCAACTACTATGGTTATGCATGAGATTCAACTGGACTCCAGAATTATGAAAGCATCATTTCCAGAAGACAAAATTCATAAACTGAAAAGCATGCAGGGTGAATTCTCGCGCCGCAAAAAAAGGTAACACTTGTGGAACTGCAGTCTCTCATTGGCTCGCACAATTTTGCCTGTAAAGTCGTCGTGCCCGGCAGAGCATTTCTCCGCTGCCTGATAGAATTTAACAAAAGTTGTATCAGAGGCTCACCATCACATTCGCTTGAATAAAGCTAAAGCCTATGTTAATACCTGGCTTGTATTCCTGGAGTCTTTCAACGGGAAATTAATTTTCTTTCTCCAAATTGGGTATCAAATTTCGACGCTGCTGGTAACTTGGGTTTGGCGGCTGTTTTCGAATCCTCGTGGATAAACCAAGAATGACCAGCACATCTTGCCCATATCACGGTCAAGCAATGCTTGCCGTGGATATTTGGGGCCATAAACTGGCAAATCATAACTTCTCTTTCTTGTGATAATATGGCCGTGGTTGAAGTCATCAATCACCAGTCTTTCATTGCTGATGAAATTATTGCGTCAGTTAGTAATTGTCTGCCTTCGAAATGACATTCTGTTCAGATCAAAACATATTTCAGAACAATCTTACTCCTGACAAACTCTCGCGGTTACCATTTCAGGAAGCGCTGTCTATAGCTCCTTGGCTCAATCGCTCGTCGAAACCCAATATCCTGTCTGTTGTTCTTCTGACGGCGTCCCTTGCTGAATCTTCCTTGAAAGTATTAAAGCGCGCATGACAAGTATATAGAGATTTTCTCAATAACACTGGTTAGTGTGCCAGTAAGATATTCCTCATCTCATCCTCACAGTTGGTTTCCTTCAAAGCATTCTTGCATTTCAACAAGTATGCATCCTCCACAGCTTATACATTCGTATCGGCTATCAGTTATGCGCACAATTTGGCTGCAGTACACGATCCTGCACAGTTATTTCTTGCCAAAAAAGCTACTTACGGGCATGTCAAAATTACACGGCCGGATACCAGATTGCCCATAACTAAGGATATACTCCATAAGATATGTTATGCTATACCCCACAGTGTATCCATGTAATTCTTTTACGAGCAATGATCTTGGTAGCATTTCATGCATTCTTACGCATTAGTGAACTGAGAGATCGTTCAGAACAAGACTGCAATAGCAATGTTCTTTAATACAACGATGTCTCTTTCTCCGATCATTCCGGCCCGTTACAAAGCATGCACATTATTATCCGCAACTTCAAACATAACATATCCCATAAACCAGTTCATTTGTTGATAATGATAATATTAGATATTGTCCTGTTCAAGCAATCCGTGCTTATTTTCGGTTACATATTTCACATCCGAGGCCGGGCCCCTGTTCCAATTTCCAGAGGATGCGCCCGTTTCAGCTGCCTATTTATCAGCTCATGTAAAAAACGGAATATCTTTAATCGACATTGATCCTCTTTAGTAGGCCATAGTTTTCGCATTGGCGCCGCCACTTCATCTTCAGCAGCAGGAATCCCGAATAACATATTCAAAAATGTGTAGATGGAAGTCTAACGCTATATAAGTATGACACATTTCACTTGGTAGCTATGCATTGTCCAGTCACGGGTTTCGTTGTATGGTAGCCCCAACAAATTTATTGCATAAATAAGGATCTGGTCCAACTTGACCCAGTTTGGCAAAGGTTTGTCAGGGGCTGCCGTGCCATTTGAGTCAGTCATATATGGTTATTTTCCAATATTTACTGTATACTTAACACCAAGAAAAAAATTAAGAAAAAATAATTCAAAATTTCGAATCGAAAATTCGTCAAAAATTGACCATAGTTTGGTTCTGACGTAGCTGTAACGTCATTATGGCGGCCATCTTGGATTATTTTGTTTTTCTCGCTAGACCTTTGCCAAAACTATTAGTGTGGAAATTTTCAGACTCTTATCCCAGAGGATGGCGAATATATGATGTTTTGAAAATCGTTGGGATAAAAATTGACATTTATAGGCCAAAAATGACCCCGGGCCCCTAATGGGTCACATAGTGCCTCCTGGGCCTCGAAATCGGGGGCACCCCTTCTGATATTGTTCGCGGTACCTCTGACGACACGTGTGCCAAATTTGGTGCTTTATTCCACTCTGTCACGATAAAGTGAAAATCTGGCCTTAAGCCACCGGACTAAAGTGCGCCATGACGCGTGTGCTAATTTACGGACAGAGACAATTAAATTTTTGTTTTTTACACTCGCCTTTTCCGAGTATACACGGTGTATCTATTAGACTAGTATATTATTACTGTGTAACTCGCATTCATACTAGTAGTGTGTGGGTGTTATTTTTTACCTGGGTGCAAGGTGCTGTTAGTAGAAAGTTCTATTCACTAGTTATTTACCTATTACCAAGGTGTATGCATGTAGTGGAAAGATGTGGGAGCTCATGTTTTTTGTGCTTTTTAGTTAGAAAGTCCCTCTTTCGGGAGTAAGTGGGTGGCCCTGATAAGGGACTGACTGGACTGGGGGTGTAATGATTACACCCATTGGTGCAGTTCTTTCTTCCTCTTGGTGCATAGGGGACATCTCAGCGGAACGAGTGCAAACGGGACGGGCCTGCAACTGGGCGTAGAACCTGCTCTTCTTGCAAGTTTGGCGATACAGCAGGCGTATAACGCTTGGTTTCCACAGGGGAATAGGGCGAATTTGGCGTAGTGAGTAATACATTTGACACACAGTAGTTGCTTCACCAACCCCCATGATGTATCCCTCTGCAGTCTTGTTATTTCTGCGCAGTAGTCGTCAAGATATTGCTGTTGCTGCGAAACTATCGTCAAAGTCTTCTTCCCATCTGCCGTCTGTTCTTCTTTTTCTTCTTCGTCTTCTTTCAACAGTGTTGTATTATTTCGTCAAGCCATACCTCTTTGGTACTATTGTCTTGTGTGGCCCCATCGATATCGATGAATTCACCTGTTGCATCGTCAAGATATTGCTGCTGTTGTTGCGAAACTGTCGTCTGTTCTTCTTTTTCTTCTTCTTCTTCTTTATCTTCATCTTCTTTATCTTCATCTTCCTTCAACATGTATTGTAGTATTTCGTCAAGCCATACCTCGTTGGTACTATTGTCTTTTGTGGTCCAATCGATATCCATGAATTCACCTGTTGCGTCGTCCTCCGTTCCCGCGTCTTGTTCTTTTTCTTCTTTTTCATCTTTATCTTCGTCTTCTTTGAACAGGTGTTGTAATATTTCGTCAAGCCACGTCTCGTTGGTACTATTGTCTCGGTATGCTCCATTGATATCCATGTAATCAGCTGTTGCGTGGTCAGCCATGATGTGGTTGAAATGAGTTTGTGTAGCAGACGAGATCGAGCCCGCTTTTTATACTCTACCGTAGAGGACCCGTATGCGTGCGCGCGGACGTCGGCGAGGCCGCTTCGGGCTGAAGGCCGTCTCGGCCAGAAAGACAAAATGGTCTGCGCTTTCTGTGCGATGTTCGAAGCGGGATAAATTTTCAATAAACGAGAGTTGATGTCTAAAACAACTTTAAACTTGAACATTGGGAGGTTATACTGTATCGCTGGCAGATTCAGAAGGCTAACGGATGGATAAATATAATTTTTTTTATCATTTCCCTCGTTTGAACCCCCGAATTTCACCTGCATGGTTGTGTGAAAAGCACGGTAAATTAAACCGGCTTACGCCTCTAAAAACAATTTAGTTTTCACCCTTACAACGTTATAATGTCACCAAAATTCAGGAGGTTTATGGACGGAGAAGAGTGAATTTTTGCCTTCCAAACCCTCTACTGTTAACACACAGCTATTTACAGTATGGGACCCAATGTGTGTACAGCTATGACGTTACATAGAAGTCCACGGATGTACCCGGATGTACAAGAACCCGTGTGTACCCGGATGTACAAGAACCCGTATGTATCCGGATGTACAAGCCGGATACTCTACGGTAGAGTATAAAAAAGCGGGCTCGATCTCGTCTGCTAGACACACTCATTTCAACCACATCATGGTTGATGCTACTGCTAGACGTTCACTCTTCAACACGTTCAACACGGGAGAGTCTGCCGAAGCTTTGAGGGAACAAGCCAGGGAGCGAATCGAACAAGCTTCGAGGGAGAGTGCTGAAGATTTGAGGGACCGAGCCAAGGAGCATGGACAACAAGATCCTAGACTAATCAACACGCTCACTTGGGAGACTGCGGAAGAATTGAGAGAGCGAGCCAGACAACAAGATATAGAGATAGACGACACTCTGGATGATGACGATGATGATACAGACATAGATGAAATAGAAGAAGTAAAAGATATACAGGCGTCATCTCCTCAACAAATGGGGTGGTTAAACATTCGCAGCATGGGTCCACCAGCAACTACAGCTTCGCCTCCCACAACGACGGCTACCACAACGACGGCTACGCCTGGCATAACAAGGGATCTCATAACGCCACCACCAGAGGTGACCCGGTTGGCACGCATGAGACAACAAATTCAACAATTAGAAGAGGAAAAGGCTAAGCTACGCCTCCCACTGGATACAGAGATGAAGAAATCAACATGTACCATCTGCCAGGACGCTGAGACGGCGTACGCCCTTTTTTCTTGTGGCCACCTAGCCCTATGCGGTGTATGTGTACTAGGCTGCGCAGACACAGAAGAATATCATATGACTTTACGGTGCCCTGTGTGTCGGGAAACGTATCAAACATCAATTAATATTCCGGCCGTGAACTCACGGCCCTTCTGTACTTCTCAACGCCCCTTATCAGGACCACTCCAATATTCCCGAAAGAGGGACTTTCTAACTAAAAGGCACAAAAAACATGAGCTCCCACACCTCCCCCCCCCGCCCTGCATAGAGTGAACACTGACACACATTAGTTGAATTTCTAATATTTATTAACAACACAGTAGAATGAACATATTGTCTTCACCACGGTAGGCTCTTCGTGTTCAATTTTCTAATAGAGTTATACAGTGTCACCATGACGGTAAAATGAGCATAGAATGAACATAGAATGTAGGAATACGGTAATGTCTGAATGTTCAATATTTAGCCAACAAGACTGTCTTTATTGCTCTGGTGCACGTATATGAAGCCAGCAACCTGCTCACGTGGAATTCTCGGTGGACAGGCAGCTTGCAATCCCTCCGCAATTTGCATCTCGTTGACGTCGTGTAGCGCCTCAGTCATCAGCGCGCCTGACGGTGCCATGGTGTTCAGCCACGTATGCATGTTTAGCGACTCTGACATGTTCTGACAGCCTGCACATTGTTCGATACGCAAGTGTCGAATACGGGGTCTAAGATGATCCAGGAAGGTTTCAATGTACTTTTTATAGATATATTCAGACACCTGGTCAGACAGGGCTTCATTAATTTCGGCTGTGAGGTCTTGAAGTTTACGCCACGCAGGTATTTGCAGCACGACACCCTCAGGTAAGGGAATACGCGTATCTTTCTTCAACTTCCATTTACGAATATGCACCAGCAGAATGTTGTTGAACATAGAACAGGTGAGGAACACGTCGTCACCCGCAAAAAAATTCGCTTGGTCGCTCCCCTCAGCCTCAATGACCGCATAGACGCATCCGTAAAGTGCCAGTACTCTTGTCCATGTCTCAAACGTCAAGGCGATATGCTTAGGTGGTTTGTCGTCCCAGGCTGATGCATTAAAGTGCACTTGCTCATTTTTCACGGTTACAGTTAAATAGGGAGTGAGCATTAAGTGTTCATGTGGGCCGCCTGGTAGGACTGCTGGATGATATCATTCACCTGCTGCACAGACATAGGGAGTAGCACCTCTTTCTTCGCTTGCTGAGGCATTTTTATGGGTGCTAGTTGGGGACGGGCACATTTGGCAGGTGGACCGGGCTCTTCCTGGGCACGTTTGGTACCTGTACTCGCTTCGGAGATGTCGTAGTCGATGAGTAAGATTTTCTCTTCTGGTTCCTCGGGTTGAAGTAGAGATCCGGGTACATACGGATTCTTGTACATCCGGGTACATACGGGTTCTTGTACATTCGGTTCCTCGGGTTGAAGTAGAGACGCTATTCCTTCATTCCCCGTCTTCCTCAGTGCCTCCAGGAAGGCCTGAAATGCTGAGGGACCACAGTGCAGTAGATGGTCGATGAGGGCTCTGTTTCGTCGCGAGTTGGTGTTCTGCGCCATGACATCTTCCCCACTGTGTTTAGTGATTATGTTTTCCACCAGGAGCAGATCACATATATCGGTCACATTCACCATCTCATCAATGATCTTGACACGGTGCTGCATAAGCTTAGCTCGGTCGGATGAGTCCATGGCTGTTGGCTCAGGTAGGTGCTGGTCAGGCAGGTAGACAGGCTCTACTGGTCAGGTTCAGGCAAGTAGCTCCTCTCGTCAGGCTGGTCAGGTAGGCTCAGGTTGGTCAGGCAGGCTCAGGCTGGTCAGGTCCCGGTCAGGTAGGCAGGCCCATGAATGAAGCAATGCCATGAAAATTCCGACTTTTATACACCTACATAGAAGTACCAGGATTTACCCGGGTGTACAAGAAGCCGTATGCACCCGGATGTACAAGAACCGGTATGTACCCGGATGTACAAGAACCCGTATGTACCCGGATGTAAACAAGTCCCCGGCTGTAAAAACAAGGACCCGGATGAACGGAAAAACCCCACAAGTACCCGGATGTTAGGATGAACAGACAAGGACCCGGATGAATGGAAAAAGCCCAGATACAGGTCAGTATATGCATTCAAATCATCTCCAAGAACCCCGATGTAAAACCACGATGACCCACATATAGGTCAACCAGCCCTACCCAGGTCACGCCCGGATCACGCCCGATTCACGCAGACCGGAAGTGACGTAATACATGACGTCATGCGCAGAACACTCCTACGCACACCACTTTCGGTTTCTCGCGCATGCACACTGACGAGCCACTGACTTTATCGGTCCGCTATATATTACTGGGCCTACTATATGAAAACATCTGTATAAAAGATATGTATGTAATAGGAACTGTATACATTGTCCAAAATAAGAGCTCAGAGTTTAAATTTATAATTAGAAGTGATAAATGCATCATAAAAATATTTATTTTTTTTGGAGAAAATGTGTAATTGATAAAGATCTTTTACCGAGAAGATTTAAAAAGCGCACTCGTGATTCCGTCACGATTTTCTTGTGATTCCGTCACGGAATAGATTTAACCCCTGCGATGACCCAGTCGCGCTTTTCTCACGAGGTACTTGGGTAGGCTACTGTATGACAGTAAGAGATGTCTTTTAAGAATAATTAGACTGAAACAGAGCAGCAAAAATTATACCAATAACACTAGTCAAAAAGAAGGACTTTCACTGTGATTCCGTCACGGACATTTCCAAAGATTATATAATGAAAATTCTGTAATATTTCAGAGGATATTATGCTTTTGTAACGAAAGTGCAGGTTGACAACGACCCCTTGGGATCCCCTTTAATAAATCACTGCTTGTGCTCTGATACGTGACTATGTGAAATCGAAAGTTACATTGTGTTTATGTGTGCGGTTCACTTACCTGGTGGAATCCAACGCTGTAATTCTCCTAGAATGAACTATGATAATCCGGGAGACAGACAATGCCTCGAAATCCCGGTGAAGTTATCTCCAACGATCAGTCGGGACGGTGAAAGGGACCCTGGTGAGCTACTTGCTTCGCTGTAGATGACGTCAGTCAGGAATCCGGAAGTCGGTTTCAGTGAATATGCAGATTAGGACAGTGAACTTTGCGGTCGTCGTATGAATTAACCAGAGAGAGTTGGAAGCTGAGATTTACCAGTTACGTCCGTTATGAATTATGGTTTGTTCCTCCATAGCCATATTTATCCAGCGAAGTCCAGATAAACTGATCGGGAAGTGTTGTAATTTGACAGTAAAGAGGGCGCTGGTATCTTCGACGTCTGTTTCTACCTTTATCCACAGAAGAGCGGTAGCCCTATATAAGCCGGACTCCCGCTGAAACGACAGAGACCAGCAGAAACATCGAGGTGAGAGCACACGCAAAATCTATTGGGGAGAAGAAATCCAATACATTGCCGGGCCGCGACCAGGTCGCCGAATTGAGAAGTGCCGCCGCCGAATTTGTGCCGCCGCCGGGCCGCGACCAGGTCGCCGAATTGGAGAAGTGCCGCCGCCGAATCCTATAGCATCATTGCATACATTTACACACACTTACATTCAACACGTCCGGGCTGTGTTTACTCTACTTCGATCTCTACCTATTTCAACCGTATCGCACAGTTGTATGGGTATTGCGCTGGAAGTTAGAGTATAGACACTTATCGTCAATGGTTATTCTTAATCTCTACTGTACGCTAGTGCAGGCTCAGCTCTGGGAATTAACTAACGACGTTAGTGTTGATAGCACGGCCATACCTTTATGGTATCGATTAAGCTGTATCCAGTAGGAGACGCTAGTCTCTGTGAAGAGGGTACAGCTAGGCAAATCATACACAGTTCCTACCTAAACAATTATTCATGCACACACGTACTTAAATATACACAACCTACGGGTTGAAATACATTCACGCTAACACCCACAAGCTATAGGTTCGAGCCTATAGCTTGATAAATATACATCTACCCAGTCAATCGTACGATAAACGATTATCCATTCACGCCTCCATAAGCATAGTCTCTCACTAGCCCCAGCAGGGACCTAATGATACTGTCATTAGGTCCCACGTACATCCTAGCCACCATCGTCGTGTAGAAGCCCGAATCGTATAAACAATGATTTAGTTGCTCCTTACCATGCATTTTCCGATAAAACGTATCATGAACTAGTCCGAATCGTCCGAACGGCCAACATCTGTTGTCTTTTGGAGTGGGTTTCGCCGCCTTTTGTACCAGTCGCCGCTGAAAATTTCAAACAGCTCCGCCATGTTTGTTTCCACGCCGGAGTGTCAACTGCGCAAACGGTGACCGCAATAAACACCATACACGCCACCGTTTGCGCAGTTGACACTCCGGCGTGGAAACAAACATGGCGGAGCTGTTTGAAATTTTCAGTGGCGACTCACAAAAGGCGGCGAAACCCACTCCAAAAGACAACAGATGTTGGCCGTTCGGACGATTCGGACTAGTTCATGATACGTTTTATCGGAAAATGCATGGTAAGGAGCAACTAAATCATTGTTTATACGATTCGGGCTTCTACACGACGATGGTGGCTAGGATGTACGTGGGACCTAATGACAGTATCATTAGGTCCCTGGTGGGGCTAAGTCTCTCACCACCCTGTACATACATTGAGTAATTCACGGCCAATCATAGATTACTACTGTTTCGTACAGTAGTATATAAAGGGGGAATCCTTGACCAGATGCCCATCTATTGCGGATGACCCTGCAGTAGTATAGAGAGAGGGTTCAAGGGCCAGCTGACCATACAGTAGTATAGAAGGAGGGTTCCTATACCGGTTGACCATACAGTAGTATAGAGAGAGGGTGCCGATTCCAGGTGCCCATACAGTAGTATAAGAAGAGGGTTACTAGACCAGGTGCCTGCCTATCCACCGTGTGTTATTGATGTCCGATCCTATGTGGACCGTGTAGCCGTGAACTCTAGCCTTGATGATTCATCCTTGGAGCCGGGCCGCGGAGTGAGTCGCCGTGAGCGGGGTCGCTGAAGCCTGGGGTGTATTCCTACGAGGGGTGCCGTCTGCTGCTGTGGTGAGCCGTGCAGTTGAATAGTCCTGCGGTGTTACAGAGAGACGGGCCGGTGCCGTAGAAGCCTTTGTACTGTGATAGTACTGTCGTGCTCAGGCCGTCCGCATCCATTGACGGTTATCAACGCTTGGAGGGGCTGTCGTGTAAGACGAGACACGACGACGACGAGAAGTCCATACCACCCGAGGGAAGAAGACCGGGGGAAGGAAGACACACGCCGGACATAACTACGGAGGGGCCTAGTCGTGTAAGACGAGACACGACGCAGTGTTCATCCATACGGGAGTGAACGAAGACCTGGGAAGGAAGACAGACGCTGGACCTTATCACGTATATCTGGGGAAGGACGATAGACGCTGGATCCTCCTACAAAGCCCTGGGGAAGGAAGATAGAAGCTGGACCCATCCATGAGAGAACCGGTCGTGACCAGACTGTGGCTGTGACCAGGCCTGAACGCGTTATAGCTAGGGCTATCTATTTTGTATATATTTTCTATTGAACTTCGGTTAATGATAACTATAAGAGTACAGATAATTCATAGAGTAGGGATCTTCTTTGCAGGGATTGTACGCTACCACGATTTGAATCCTGTATACCTGCTCAAAGAATTATATGTCAGTATTGCATTAATTTGCTTTGGTTGTCATTACAGGTCTTCCTTTCCAACCTCCTTGATCCAGACAAGGTGACAGGTTGAATCGAACTCCCTCGTTGGCCAGGATCAGTGCCCGAGTGCGTTCCCAGTAGCCTGACAGTTTGTCTTGGGGACCCTGCGCACTCTGTGGATCTGAAACATCCATTATCCCACGTATAGAAGTAGAAACGTTTCACTTTATTTGAAACTTGACAGCATTAACTAGGCAATAAGACGTAGAAAGTCTGCTTATAGAGAATAAAATTTCAATAACGAGAGCTTCAAACTTTTAAAGTATTAGGCCTACCTTCCAAGCCGTGATTCCGTCACACTGGAACTCATGACTTATTATTGAGCCGTCGTCCATTAAAGAATTTCCGCGACCATATTCTAAAGACCTCACAATACCGGTAGTACCGGTATGGTTTCCTGCGAGAGAGAAGCGGTCAACATATGGCAAGACATCATGACGTTCCGGTTCCAAAGATATCAAATCCGTATCGCTGTTCTTAATCCATCTGATTTTCTTTTAATTCGTTATCTAGATAATGATGTTTCTAGATTTATATTAAAAAATAAATAAAATAAATAAATAAAAATCAAAATCAAAAGAATCAGCAGTTATTGCAGGTAATTGCATTATCCAAATCTCAACTAACATGTCTGTGTTGATCCCGCATTCAAATTACGGTACGTAAAATCTTTTCTTTTAGAGGTCGGGTGGCGGCTGGAACCTTGAGGTCCTATGCCTATACCGGTATTGGGAAAATTCAATTTCTCATGAATAATGTAATCTTTCCTGTACTGAAAGTATGTTAATTCTTAAAGAACTATACACAAGTTTTTTTAATAGGACTATATTACGTTATTGTCATGGCAACCATATCAATGGCACATGGAAATGGATCTATAGGAAAATGCTCAAAACAAAGTGTGTGCATTACAAAGAAAATTAACCCAATGGTCCTCATTTTAAATGTTTTGTTTATATGAAACATTTTATTTAATTTTCTAAAGTTTAAACAGTAATATTTCATATAAACATTTTCAATACAATCAAGAGAGGTGTGTCCACCTTGAGTTTCAACCTCCGAACAGCGCATGTCTGCTGAACGACTATTGCACCCCAGCTTTGAGTTTAAGGGGAAAAGGGGAATAAGAAGCATTTGTACAAGTTACCCCCCTTTATATGTGAGAGAATGGTTTTCTATTTTCAATCTTTTTATTAATCGAGTGCAGAATGTTACCAGTAAAAAAATAAGATCAGTCTAAATACGTGCTGTAGTGGGAAAGAATAGCATACAGTAGGAAAGTGACATGGGATGTACATATCGATTTCTAACTGTTTATTTCACATTCCGAGCGCCATGACAGATGAAATGGATTGTGACCTAATTTCCATGACGACCGCGCGTGAAGACGTTCCTTTCGGAATGTTAGCTGCAGCTTTTCATTATTCGAATATTGCGTAAAATATCGTCAACTGAAGGCTGTCTATCGTCATCAACATGATAACTTGACTTGTTTACAATGGTGAAATAAATTGAGCGTGAATAGTAAATTTGTAAATCTACTTTTAAAGCTTTTAAACAGTTGTTTACGTTTTTGCTCACAAAAAAATGAATGAACTCAGGGGACGTAATCGCGCATCGACTTCATCATGCGACAAAGGCTCACGGGCAGCTGGCCACAAATAAAATGGACAGCAATAGAATTAGCCATGTTTCAGGCAATGCGCTTGAGGGAAGTGTAACATTCAAAACAAGTTAAAACATGTCCAAATTGTGGAATGTTAACGAATTAAATGGTTTCCCGAGATGAGACTTTCTAAGTTCATTTGCATATCACACCGCTTCTTATCCAATCAAACACGTCTATTTCGGTCACATGCTCGCAATGTGTTGTGTAGAATTTTTTGCTTTGAGGGTTGACGAGGTTTGTTCGGAGTCGGAAAACGAAAAGAAGGATTGAGAAAAATACTGACAGGACCTTAAAAACTGCTCGATTGGTCCTGAAAATTTAGTCCACAAGTCTTTGTTTACCAGGGAGACGCTGGAGAAAGTTTTAATACTAAGATGTCAGGGCAACCGCCTCAGCGGGTTCGCCGAAATGCATCACCCTCAACAAAGCAGGGACCCATAAAAGCTGTGAAGGCTTTCTCCTTGATGCATGGCAGTCCAACTCGAAGTATAAGTAGAAATCTAAACAGCCCTTCTTCGTCACCAACTTCTATTTTGACATCTGATCCTCATAGAATAAAATCCCACAGACGGTCGCCTGACAATCGGTTGTCTCCAGAGAGGCGCAGTCCCAATTCTCCAAGCTTCAAAGGTACGCAATTCTTCCCAAATTTTCTCATTTGCAAACTCAGCACTCCGCCATTTTCTTCACCTTTCAGTGTTTTTTTCTTGAGAAAAATATCAAATTGGTACCATAATCTATAAAGTGATGTAAAATGCTGAGAGACCCTACCTAAAAATTTTATCTGTCTAACGCTTTTGGACAATTTTATTGAACAGTTTGAGTTTTGTTGTTCATAATTGAAATTTATATGCAAGAGTGGTGAAATATTCTGAGGTCGGATCCTTTGTCGTTGAAAAAAGGGACAAGATGTTCAAGATGGCTGACTTGGCAATGGACCAAATAGTTTGCCTCATGTCAGTTTCCTCCTTGTTAGTTTTGTGTCGTGTAGCATGAGCACTTTTGGCTGACAGATGTGAGCTGCATCTGTTCCTGCATGGGCCAAATTGTTTTTATCTGCAGGTGCTGAGGTGGCTGTTCGAAGCGGGGTGCACTGCGATTGGTGAGGTGGGGGAGGGATGTCATTCAAAGAATAGAATAGATTTTATTTGCTAGTCATAGCACCCGTTAAGGGCAGAAGAAACACAAATACATAATAATTATAGTTCATAGGTTAAGATATTAAATTGAATCAAAATAATAATAAAATTGAGTTACATATACCGTATCAAATTAGATATTCTTTTCATAGTTCAATTAATGTACCAGGGGCCGCAGAACCGGGGGGGGGGGCTGAAGGGCTTCAGTTTACACGGGTGTCACATGAGCAGATGAGGGGGCCACCCGCAGGGAACCAGTTAAAAAATGATTCAACTCCCTTACTGATTGAATTGATAGTGGAATACATGTATGTGGGTCAAGACTATGTACACTTAAATGCATGAATGAGGATCTACAGGATTTAAGTGGAATTGAATCCATTTTGAGGAAGTTAAACAAATGACAAAGGTGGACAAAACTGACATCTAGTCATTGCTGGTGTATGTATGTACATGTATCAGGCAAAATGTTAATGTTGGTGAGCATGTTCGCTGTTCTGAACCATGTTTATCTCATGAAGCGGGTGGTTGGGTGGGCACGGGTTCCTGTTGCTTCAATGCATTTTGCTGAGAAGCAACAGGAACATGATAATGTGATGTCTAGCACTGTAATATCACTTGTCTTTATTGCACCATGTAAGTGTCCTGTCTGTGTCTTGTGCGCTGTTCTCAGTGTTTTATAGGGTGGATGGAGGGTGTCTGGTTCCATGCTGCTTCAAAGATTTCTTCTTTGAAGTAGCAGGAACGCAACTGGGCTGGGTGGTGCTTAGTTGGTTCGTCGTGATATAGCTGAAATATTGTTGAAAGCGACGTTAAATTCTATTCACTCACTCACTCATCACGATATAGCTGAAATATTGTTGAAAGTGACGTTAAATTCTATTCACTCACTCACTCACCCTTATCTAATGAATGTTTCTGGTTCAGGACATGACATTTGTACTGTTCAGAATAAATAAATAAATAAAAATTTAAAAAATGCATCATGTGCTCGTATCACTCCACCCTATATTGTCGTCATTTAAGTCTGTTCATCCGTCCGTACGTTCGTTACCGCATTTTAGGCAAAACCACTTGAGACACAACCACCAAATTTTGAACACCTATTTATCTAGTGTTAAATCAAACGCCTATCGAAATTGGCTCCCCTGAGCCCATAATTTACAGAGTTATGCCCCTTTACACATATAGTAATTTCTATTTCTGTCCTATATCTGCAGAACTGTAATACTTAGCATGCTTAGTTCCAATGAAAATGTAACAAGCAGAGGCTGAGATATTTTTCTCTCGAAACGTGGTGATTGCCGCGCCCCTCATAGGCTGTCAATACGGCAGGGAGACAACTTGTACCACAGGGACCACGTTTTCTTCACATCTATCGCATTCAACTATATCGGACCTTGTGTGGCAGGTTCCCGACGGCTGTCTTCGCGCGAAAATTTGTTTACAGCAGTGCGAGAAACATTCAACGCACAAGGACAGGCAATTACAATTCCACTAATTTCGTTTAAATTTCTTGCTTGAATAAACTGATAATTATTCAACTTCTTTGCTTGGTACTCAGTAGGAGCTTTGTGCTATCTGCCTCACGTCATGTGTTGTTGTTGGAAGTCATAAGGCAACCATTGCATTTGACGTTGGTTATATTCGCGATTGGGTTTTTCCAAAAGTAATCACATGTTCTATATAATAATAAATATATACCTCCTATGAATTATCTCCCATATTATCACAATATATAGTATTTCTTTTTTCTTCTCCCATGGATAATAACCCTCTCCCTTCCACACACACACATAATAAGTAAACAAGAATGATTCTTTGTTTTTTAGCCCACCATCACCAGAAACTCAGGAACTACTGCATGGATCTTTTTCAAATTTGGTACACAGGTTCCCCTTGGGGTCTGGTTGTGCAAGAAACCTTTTCTAATCCGATTCGAAAATCCAATATGGCCACCAGGCAGCCATCTTGGATTTCTCCATGAAACCTTGTTACCGCGATTTCTCAGGAACTACTGCATGGATCTTTTTCAAATTTGGTACACAGGTTTCCCTTGGGGTCTAGTTGTGCAAGAAACCTTTTCCGGTCCGATTCGAAAATGCAATATGGCCACCAGGCAGCCATCTTGGATTTCCTCGTGAAACCTTGTTACCACGATTTCTCAGGAACTAGTGCATGGATCTTTTTCAAATTTGGTACACAGGTTCCCCTTGGGGTCTAGTTGTGCAAGAAACCTTTTCTAGTCCGATTCGAAAATCCAATATGGCCACCAGGCAGCCATCTTGGATTTCCCCATGAAACCTTGTTATCGCGTTTTCTCAGGAAATATTTCATGGATCTTTCTGAAATTTGGTACACAGGTCCCACATGGGGCCTACAAATGTAGTTGTGCAAGATACCTTTTTTGGTTCGATTCGAAAATCCAATTAATGCGGTATTCCCGAGTTGCATCACAAGAGTTGGCGGATCAAACGGCGGGGCATATTCTATATATTGACTATAGAGAATATCCATATCTTCACCTTCCATATCAAGGAGTTCAAATAATTCGGAAGTAAAATGCATTTCTTCAAATTTTAAATCAGTTTTCTTTAGTCCATGCAGTTGCAAGTGAACTGCCCCACCCTTTCGTCTGCCGGCGGGTCAGCTACATAAAGGGACGTCACAACTCGATAACTGTAAACTACTGCATGTTTCGATCCAAGGGAAATAATCAGGATTCAGACACTTTCAAATTCGAAGTTTCAACCTCACTGCGCGGACCGGATCCCTTCAGTATTAAATATTGTACCATCTTACTATTTTCGAGCATGGTATCTTAAAAGAGATATCTCATTCTAGTCCAGTAAACAGAACAGAATTAGCATTCATTCCTAATTATAAAATCTTAAGTATGCCAAAGTGTCAAAGAGATTTTTTCTTCGCTTCCAGTACCCAACGATGACACGTGCAAAAAAATAAATAAAATAAAAATGCTACAAAATGAAGACGAAGGATCCTCCGTACATGTACATTCACTTTCAGACTAACTTTGCTCATTTCTCTTGTACTATAAGTTATAACAACAGATATAAGTACAGTTTCTAGAAATCTTGAAACTCCTGAAATTTAGAAAGATTACATCTTGGGTGTTTTCCACTGTCCTATTTTCGATCTTTTTCACTCACATTCGAAATTCTGTGAACAAAATTACAACTCAATCGTCTTAGTAACAATGGACAAAAAGATCCTCTTGTCATTAGCTTACAATTCTCGGACAATGGTGGGCGCCAAGATCCTTCAGGATCTCTCGTTTAATTTAGTTAATTAAATTATTGATGGGATTTTTCCACTTCTTCCTAGAATACAATGCACTCCTCTTGTCACAAACTATTAGATTTATTTTTTGAACTTTCCCTTTTCTGGCATGTCTGGGGAGGCTCACCAAATATGCTGAAAATTATTCCGACATCAACTTCTGATTCTGGAAGCAAGTTACTTGCTCTAGCAATCAGTTTGATCATTGTTTTTACATGTTCATGGTCTGCTCAATAAGTTACATATGTAAATTAGTGGGTTTACTGGTAACTACTTAAAATATACATGCTACATGACAAGATGTTGATTCTTACAGGTGCTAAGGGGTGACTTTGTCCCATAAGTTAAACAGTTGTGTATTTCAGAAATTAAATGTTTTTATATGTATACAGCTGTAATATCATTTCTTCGATGCCAACTGACAAGATTCTAACAAATAAGCCAAATGTTTCTCTTGCTTCATGACACTGAGAGTTCATTCACGATAAACAGACACAAAATATGAAAAGTGGGCCAAAGTCCCCCCACACTTTAGTGCAAGTCCACATAATATTCCTTTTTCTGGGTAATTTATTTTAAACCCACTTGTGCATGGGCCAAACTCAATCCTATAGGGGGTTGACTTTGTCTAAGACTTGGCTGTGAATGCAATGAGCCATGGTAAAAAGTCCCTGGTCAAAGTCACCCCCACCCGTGGGGTGACTTTGGCCCACCATAAAACAGGAACAAAATCTGACAACTTCAGGATCAGGAACTATTACAATGGTCATAAATAAGTCACAATATGGTGCACCTCTTTGAGCTTTTACCTGGGGAAAATAACTTTTTATTTGAGAAATGCACACATCACAACATACAAAATGGGCCAAAGTCACCCCAGTTTACGGTATGTAAAGTAGCAGCTATTTCTTTTGAAAACTTTTGAAATCTGACCCCCGAAAAAACTGAGTTTTTGTTTGTCAAAATTTTGACTTCCTGGAAATCCTGGTCTATTAACTGTTATGTTGAGTTCTTTTTTATGCTGTGCGAGGAGAACTGACTTTTTTAGCCCACCATCACCAGATGGTGGGCTGTTCAAATCGCTTTTCGTCCGTGGTCCGTCGTCCGTCCGTCCGTCGTCCGTCAGTCAGTCAGTCAGTCAGTCAGTCAGTCCGTCCGTCCGTCCGTAAACAATTCTTGTTACCGCGATATCTCAGGAACTACTGCATGAATCTTTTTCAAATTTGGTACACAGGTTCCCCTTGGGGTCTAGTTGTGCAAGAAACCTTTACTGCAGTGCTTCGGATTTGAAAAATCCAGAAGAGCTAAAAATCGCTCTTCTAATTTTGTCAAGAAGAGCGACCACTCCTCTAAAAAAAACTCTTCTAAAAACTGTTAGAAGAGCTATTTACGAGAATGTGGATGTAACTTGTAACTCCCATTTTTATGGTTCTTCTTGCAAGAAAAGTATTAGTAGTAGTATTTTCAAACTTCTTAACATTATGAAATTGTGCGTTATCAATATTATCTGACAATCATGTATGAAATTTTGATAATAAACGTAATCAAAACCACTTACCCCTAATGTGTTTCATTGTTATTCCTTCATTGTAAAACAACCATAGATCATGGGAAAGAAGTTCAACAAATAGTTAGATTCTGGACATAACAAAAATTGTATTGTTCTATTCACACTGATGTTACATTATTAGAGATGTGATCTTCATTATTAGGTACGTAGTACTGTAAGGAAATTTACCATAATACCATCAGCTCAAACTGGATTCAAGTTTTCTCTCAATGCAAGTGAAGTTAGAGCATAACTATAAGCAATTACAGTTATAGTTCAGTTCCAGTTAATATACCAACAACTTCAGTCCAACTCTCACAAATATTTATTATCAAGAACTGTCAGTCTTCAAATTCAAAGACCCTCTTCCATACAGACTCCTCATCAGATAGTTCTGATACCAGTTCTGAATCCGTACTATCAGAGTCACTGTCACCCTCAAGTCTTTCAGACTCTGTGCCAGTTTCACTAGCACCTGGAGGACTGAGAGGCCCGGATACCACCTCTACATCAGAATCCACTGAAAGGTCCACATCATCTTCATCCGACTCAGACAATTTGCGTTTTCTACTGCAGGTGCTCAACATGCTATATCCACCGTCAGTAGGTGGACCTAAAATATGCTTTCGACGACTTTGCATGTACTTTCTCAGTGCAGACTCGATAATCTCCTCACGATCACGGTCATTCCATACTAGGTTATTTACCTTTATTAACAGGAGATCTTCCATGCTCTGGTGAGCAAGGCTTAATCTTCGATCTGACAGCATTGCCGTCAAGTGGCTGAAGCCACTCTCAACCACCCCATTGCTCGGACCCAAACAAAGAACTATTTCTGCCAACATACAAATGTTGGGGAATTCTCTACGTCGATACAGAAATATTTTACTCCACAAGGAAAGGGCATCTACACCCAAATAAAATTGATTCACTATTAATTTCAAGTCCTTCCACTCTGATTTAAGTTTATTTTGATCAAATTCAGTTGAGGACTCGGACAGCGTTTCTGAGAAATGATTTGCTATGAATTCAATTGATTCCAGTTCTTTCTTCAAATCAAACCAGTTTGCTGGATCAATCCAGAGCAAGTGCTTGAAAAGCTCAGATTCAAATGATTCAAATCTGTCAGAAAGACACTTGTTGACAGAGGTCACAGCCTGCTTCATCAGTTTGTCCATAGCAGGCTTGTTGCCGGCACCAACATTTGTGATTCTCTGAAGTGTTACAGAAGTATACTCTCTATTTTTAGGTTTTCTCCGCCGGTGACCTTGCTTCAGTAGAGTTTTCTCAATCTGGTATTCTGGAGATTCATCTGAAAATATATTGCAAACAGAAAAATCTACGATTAATTATTGCCATAGGAAAATCAAGATTTTAACATTGCACATCAACTTAGTCTTGAGTTTCTAATGTATCGATATTCATCAGTCCATTCAGGCTAACAAACATGGATTCATATCCTATGCAAGTCTGTTACATGTAACATCTCTATAAATTTATGAAAGTAAAAATAAAATAGAGAAAGGAATATTGTTTTCAGTACCTGTCCCAATCCGCTCCAGTTTGAAGCCAAAGGGCTGGGCCAGATCCTCGAGTGTTCGGTCACCTTGATTCAGCAGTTCTTCCCCTCTCGCTTTAGTTTTATTAACTGCTAGTAATACCTCTGTTATGATGAGTTCTTCCTTCTGAAGTTTCAGGGAGAATTTTGACAAATTCTGGATTATTTGTAGATACTGAACGCAAGTACAAAGGAAACTGAAGTTCCTCAACTTACGCAGAACACCCTGTAATTTCGCCTGTATGTTACTGTAACCTTCCTAGGTGTTCCATGGATCTTCGTTGATGGCTAATGAATCGTGTCCCGTGAACCTTGGGGAAGTTGTAAACCGTAACTCCAAAGACCTCAGCCATCTGATTAAATTTTCTTTTCAGCTTCCCAGATTGTTTGAACAAATAGTACAGTGTTGTCAAGAAGTCATGAACGTTAGAACACTGATTAATCTTCAACAGTGAATCTTTCACTGCTAGTTCATTTCGGTGTAACACGCAATGCATCGAAACCAACCAGTCTCTTTGATCGTTCTTCATTCTAGTAAACAAACCGCGGTGAATGCCCGTATTCACAAACCGCGGTGAATGCCCGTATTCACCGACGCCCCATCACTTGTGAAAGATACTAGTTTTTTTCTGTAAGTATCCGCAGTAACTTTGATTTTGTTTTCACCGAACACACCATCAAGTGCATCCTTAAGATGTTCTGCATCTCCCCCACCATATTTGTCAATGTCTTGTAAAGCGGCACACACAAATATCGGTTTTCCATCTCGTACGACACGCAACAAGACAAGTTCTTTCTCATTTCCGGTTTTACGTGCTTGAGATCCATCGGTAAGCAATGAGAATGCTGTTGCATCTTGAACAAGTCCGCTTATTTTTTCTCGGACCGAATCGGCTATTGTATGAATAAACTCTCTTGCCTTGTCACATGTGTCACATTTAGTCAGGAGCTGTACACCATTGCTTCTCTGGACGTTAATTAGAGTTCTAAAGTGACGGAATGGCAATCCTGCGTCTGCTAATATATAAGCTGATTTTATCAGCTTCCGGTAAGCATTTACAGATGCTTGGTTTAATGCATGGTCAATTCTGGCCTGTTTGCAGTGAGGCTCGTCACCACCAGAAGGCGGTCCCGGTCCCAGTAAATTTTCGTATTCTATAGCAACCCTGTGTGCGTTGCTTGATAAATGCCTGAATACATTGTGCTTCGTAACATATGACGTGCCACTCACATATTTGTCAATTTCTTTTTGTGCGGTTCCTCGGATCCGGCGATCTTTGAGAATTTTGTCAATGTGTTTTGCGCAAAGTTTGCAGGAAACTTTTGTTACCATGCCGTTTTCAGCGATATACGAGATGACCCCACCGGTGCTCCACCTTTTAAATGTTTCTAGTCTAACAGTTGATGGAAGTTTTCCAGCCATTTTGGGGTACTCACGACCGTAGACCATCAAACAAATCCAAAAATCAGCAGGACGAGCCGCCAAAAACAATATGTCCGTCGACAGAATGCAACTGTATCCGCCGCTGCGATTGGTCAGTATTTAAACAGCAGTAGAAATTTAACCAATTATAAGCGAGGACACAATCGGCGGGACCAAGTTTACCTCCTTTGCCAGAAGAGCTCGCGCACTTCCGGATTTTCATGAATGAAACCACAACAAACGTTTTACGTTTTCGTGGGAAGTTATTAAAGGTAAATAAAAATTATTCGACACGATAATTCAAGAAGCGCGAAAAAAAGAGCCTCTAAATTTTGATCCAGGCACGCTATTGAGCGCTTTCGCGCTCGCGCTTCTTAAATCCGAAGCACTGTTACTGGTCCGATTCGAAAATCCAATATGGCCACCAGGCAGCCATCTTGGATTTCACCATGAAACCGTGTTACCGCGATTTCTCAGGAACTACTGCATGGATCTTTTTCAAATTTGGTACACAGGTTCCCCTTGGGGTCTAGTTGTGCAAGAAACCTTTTCTGGTCCGATTCGAAAATCCAATATGGCCACCAGGCAGCCATCTTGGATTTCCCCATGAAACCTTGTTACCACGATTTCTCAGGAACTACTGCATGGATCTTTTTCAAATTTGGTACACAGGTTCCCCTTGGGGTCTAGTTGTGCAAGAAACCTTTTCTGGTCCGATTCGAAAATCCAATATGGCCACCAGGCAGCCATCTTGGATTTCCCCATGAAACCTTGTTACCACGATTTCTCGGGAACTACTGCTTGGATCTTTTTCAAATTTGGTACACAGGTTCCCCTTGGGGTCTAGTTGTGCAAGAAACCTTTTCTGGTCCGATTTTAAAATCCAATATGGCCACCAGGCAGCCATCTTGGATTTCCCCATGAAATCTTGTTACCGCGATTTCTCAGAAACTACTGCCTGGATCTTTTTCAAATTTGGTACACAGGTTCCCCTTGGGGTCTAGTTATGCAAGAAACCTTTTCTGGTCCGATTCGAAAATCCAATATGGCCACCAGGCAGCCATCTTGGATTTCCCCATGAAACCTTGTTACCACGATTTCTCGGGAACTACTGCATGGATCTTTTTCAAATTTGGTACACAGGTTCCCCTTGGGGTCTAGTTGTGCAAGAAACCTTTTCTGGTCCGATTCAAAAATCCAATCTGGCCACCAGGCAGCCATCTTGGATTTCCCCATGAAACCTTGTTACCACAATTTCTCGGGAACTACTGCTTGGATCTTTTTCAAATTTGGTACACAGGTTCCCCTTGGGGTCTAGTTGTGCAAGAAACCTTTTCTGGTCCGATTTTAAAATCCAATATGGCCACCAGGCAGCCATCTTGGATTTCCCCATGAAATCTTGTTACCGCGATTTCTCAGGAACTACTGCCTGGATCTTTTTCAAATTTGGTACACAGGTTCCCCTTGGGGTCTAGTTATGCAAGAAACCTTTTCTGGTCCGATTCGAAAATCCAATATGGCCACCAGGCAGCCATCGTGGATTTCCCCATGAAACCTTGTTATCGCGTTTTCTCAGGAACTACTGCATGGATCTTTCTCAAAATTGGTACACAGGTCCCACATGGGGTCTAGTTGAGCAAGATACCTTTTCTGGTCCGATTCGAAAATCCAATATGGCCACCAGGCAGCCATCTTGGATTTCCCAATGAAACCTTGTTATCAGGATTTCTCAGGAACTACTGCATGGGTCTTTCTCAAATTTGGTACACAGGTTCCCCTTGGGGTCTAGTTGTGCAAGATACCTTTTCTGGTCCGATTCGAAAATCCAACATGGCCACCAGGCAGCCATCTTGGATTTCTCCAGGAAACTTAGTTATCGTCATTTCTCAGTACTGCATGGATCTTTCTCAGATTTGGTACACAGATTCTCCTTAGGGTCTAGTTTTGCAAGATAGCGTTTTCGGTCCGAATCGAAAATCCAATATGGTCACAAGGCGGCCATCTTGGATTTCCCCATAAAACCTTGTTATCGCAATTTCTCAGGAATTACCGCATGGATCTTCAGTCTAGTTGTGCAAGATGCCTTTTCTGGTCCGATTCGAAAATCCAATATGGCCACCAGGCAGCCATCCTGGATTTCCTCATGAAACTTTGTTATCGTCATTTCTCAGGAAGTACTGCATGGATCTTTCTCAAATTTGGTACACAGGTTCACCTTATGATCTAGTTGTGCAAGATACCTTTTTCGGTTCAAATTGAAAATCCAATATGGCCACCAAGCGGCCATCTTAGATTTCCCATGAAACTTTGTTATCGTGATTTCTCAGGAAGCACTGCCTGGATCTTTCTCAAATTTGGTAGACAGATTGCCCTTGTGGTCCAGTTGTGTAACATACTTTTTCTGATCCGATTCCAAAATCCAATATGTCCATCAGGCGGCCATCTTGGATTTCCCCATGAAACTTTGTTATTGCGATTTCTCAGAAACTACTGCATGGACCTTTATCAAATTTGGTACACAGGTTCCCCTTGTCGCCTAGTTGTGCAAGATACCTTTTCTGGTGCGATTCAAAAATCCAATATGGCCACCAGGCGCCCATCTTGGATTTCCCAATGAAACTTTGTTATTGTGATTTCTCAAGAAGTACTCCATGGATCTTCCTCAAATTTGGTACACAGATTTCCCTTGTGGCCCAGTTGTGCAAGATACCCTTTTGGTCAGATTCGAAAATCCAATATGGCTGTCAGGTGGCCATCTTGAATTTCCCCTTGAAACATTGTTATCGTGAATTCCCAGGGAATTTTTCATGGATCTTTCTGAAATTTGGTACACAGGTCTCACATGGGGCCTACTTGTGCAAGATACCTTTTTTGGTCCGATTCGAAAATCCAATTAGTACGGTATTCCCGAGTTGTGACGTTGCATCACAAGAGTCGGCGGATCAAACGGTGTGGCATATTCTATATATTGACTATAGAGAATATCCATATCTTCGCCTTCCATATCAAGGAGTTCAAATAATTGAGAATTAAAATGTATTTCTTCAAATTTTAAATCGGTTTTCTTTAGTCCATGCAGGTGCAAGTGAACTACCCCACCCTTTCGTCTGCTGGCGGGTCAGCTACATGAAGGGACGTCACTCTTGTGACACAATGTCACAACTCGACAACTGTAAACTACTGCATGTTTCGATCCAAGGGAAATAATCAGGATTCAGACACTTTCAAATTCGAAGTTTCAACAGTACTGCGTGGACCGGATCCCTTTAGTATTAAGTATTGTACTATCTTACTATTTTCGAGCATGGTATCTTAAAAGAGATATCTCAAACTAGTCCAGCAAACAGAACAGAATTAGCATTCGTTCCTAATTATAAAATCTTAAGTATGCCAAAGTGTCAAAGAGATTTTTCTTCACTTCCAGTACCCAATGATGACACGTGCAAAAAAAAAAATACTACAGAATGAAGACGAAGGATCCTCTGTACATGTACATTCACTTTCAGACTAACTTGGCTCATTTCCCTTGTACTATAACAACCGGCATAAGTACAGTTTCTAGAAATCTTGAAACTCCTGAAACTTAGAAAGATTATATCTTGGTGTTTCCCAGTGTCCCTTTTTCGATCTTTTACAATCAGATTCGAAATTCTGTAAACAAAATTACAACTCAATCGTCTTAGTAACAATGGACAAAAAGATCCTCTTGTCATTAGCTTACAATTATCGGACAATGGTGGGCGCCAAGATCCTTCAGGATCTCTCGTTTTTATCAATAAGAGTGTGGTAAGTGCTCCTGTGTGTTTTGCTGAAAAACAGTGACTTTGAATTTTGACATCTGTGTTCATCAAAATCCATTTCTGAAAAATCACCCTCCAATTCTCAAGTTTTCAAATTGTTTTTATTTTATTTTTTTATCACCCTGTGAGACCCGAAATCTGAAATTTTGCTGGAAAAAAAAATACGACTGCAGTCTTCTTTTTTTTTTCTACCACCCATCCAAAGTTCTTAAAGGTCAAGCCAAATGATCTGAGGTCATAAATATAAAAAAATAGTCCTTTCGATTCTGAAAATAATGATATTTTTTTCATAATTTTGTGCCGTCTGTTTGGTGAGATATTGCCGTTTGAAAGGTGAAAATCGCTCTCCTGTCAATTCCAGCTGTGACGTCACGGAGGGACAGCCAGTATTCTCTATGTTAAAGCCGTATACCACAGTCATAACTAGCTGCTGATTTCTGGAGATTTTCGGAGTATCGGGGCATCATTTGTTAAAGATGCCGCGACGTTGTGTAGTGGGAGGTTGCAGTTTTACTACAGATGACGGTATTAGTATTCATTTGTGGCCTAAAGACGAGAAAATCGCTGCAAATTGGACGAAATTTGTACGCAACAGAAGGGTGTGGAAAAAGGGCTCGAGCCAGTACTCGTATATTTGCTCAGCACATTTTGACATCATTCGAGGACCTCAACAGCGTAGCAGTTGAATTCGGGTACAAACCAAAACTACAGAGAACAGCTATTCCAACAATCAAACCTAAGAACAATCAGAATGTGACGGCAAGGAGAATCTACCATCGGCTGAACGAACCTTGCCTGCAAGCGAGGCTTCGGGCAGAGAGACGGCTGTACGGGTCTGACTGTACATCCCTGCTCGCTCTCGCGTCCCCGATGAACGCCAAGAACGGACCCAAGGACTGCAGCATGGAATTTGAAGATGAATTGAGCTTTTAGATACAGAAGTGATATTAATACTTTCATAAATCCTTTGACATTGGAGTTTTGGGGTAATTTGTCGAAAATTGAGCAAATATGAATGACGATCCATCACGTCGTTTCGACACCCACTCACCACGGCTTACTTTTCACCATGAATGTCCAAAGTTTTTTATCTATATAATTCTGAAATTGGTATTTCATGGGGATTATGGGAAAAACAAACAGAATTCAAATCGGACGTATATCAGTAGAGTTATCAACAGTTTACTGTCCATTCTGTTGCATTCCGGAGTTTATCCCTTCGAAAAAGGCCGTATTGGCCAGTAACAACAACACAAACGTGCTCGTTCCTCACATCACAGAATCGTTCTACATTCAATACAGTTTGAAATATATGAACATTTGGTCTTATAGATGACGATAATACATGTAAAGTTTCAAGTTAAGTTGCATACCAATCTGTATTCAACAAAGGAACTCTCCGAATCCTGTCGTCGTCGAGTTCCACGTTGTCAGAATGGTTGTCACTGTCAGAATCGGAGCCGTACGGTTCAAATTGATAGGGTTGAATTCCGTCGTTTGTCTTCAAACAACTGTTATTTTGCCCGTCATCATCCTCTGTCTATTTCATCTTCTTGGCGAAAAATATTTCCATCTAAGGAGCTGATATCGCTCGAATCAACATCTGAATCAGAGCTCTGACTGCACTCGCTTTCCATGTTACCCGCTATTTTTTCTCAGGCAACTGCCCTGTTGACGTCATCAACCCAACTGTGAAATTGTGAAAAAGCCCACTTTGCTCCCATACTACGTGTGTTTACGATCACATTAGAATTTTTTCAATATTTTTTTCATACAAAGTGAAGTATGAACTATGAATTTTAAGCATTTTTAGACAAAGAAAATTTCCGTTTGGGTTGACCTTTAATAACCCCCCCCCTGTAAACCAAGAAATAAAAAAACAAACTGGGCATAGCTCCATAAAATACAGGCCGAGACAACTAATTTTTTTGTTGGTATCTAGACTACAACTGGAAAAAAAAGTTTCCTAATAATTTGGTAGCTGTACCAAACACATATAGATCTGCAGAACTGTTATACTTAGTTCTTAGCATGCTTAGTTCTATACGCCATACACTGATCTGTTGATACATCCATACACTGCAAATTGTAAATTACCCTTAGCTTGATCATATTACCATCTCTTCCCCAATTCACACTACACATGGGTCTCAATCACTTGGGGAAAGCCGAGGGGTTTTAATTAGATCAATCTCATGTTATCGAGGGTCTTTGACGAGGAAACAATTTGCTGGGCATGAATGTTCTAAAGATGTTATTTTTCGCTCATTGTGAGATGAGGTCATACATATATGAATGCGATCATAATTATTTTGGTATATGATATCTGTCTGTCAACTTCTCGTGTTCATGTGATATCTCCAGTTCCAGGTTAGGGATTCGTGCAAGGTTCGCACACTCCTTGGAACTCCTGGAAAAATGAAAATGTGATTTTCAGTTCTGGAAAAACAAGATCACTCCACTCCTGGAAAATTAACATTTTGGTTTCGCTATATACATGTACATGTACGTCATGTATTTTAAGATAGACATGTAAAACTGAACGTAGCCATCCAAACATTTCTTCAAAAGTTTATGAATTCGGCGCCATAAATGGACTCGTCTTGGTTATTTCATTCATAAAATCCATAGTGAATCATATAGTAAAATTTTAACCAATCAGAATATATCTAGGTCACTTCGCTCACCAATCAACCATTTTCCGATTTTAAAATATTCATAGTTTGGGTATACGGAAATTCCCGATCTCGGTGGATAACAAAGAAACACAGTATGCGAGAAGTTTTGATATCGGTAATATGGGTGAGAGTGCAGTGCGGAGTCACGCAAAGGGAGCCAAACATACGGGTCCGGAGTATAATCTTATGATTCGGTGCAAATCCTCTGTCTAGGCGTGTCTAGGCGTAGTGGAATAAATCCTTGGTTTCGTTTTTCGTGTCTGAAAAAATTAGGGTCAGTATGTAGGGATTTTATTTTTTGTTGGTCTAAACTAGCGAAGAAGAAAAAAATACGCCTTTTTAACTAAATTCGCCGTAAATTCATTTGTAAGAACGTCCGTGTTCTCTTGTTTCTTCACAGGGATAAGTCCTGGAATCTGGTAATAAGTCCTGGAAAACTCCTGGAATTTAAAGTATTCTGAGTTGTGCACACCCTGTTGTACCAGTCCATGAGATAAAGAAGTAATCTGCAGGCCTCTCGTTTTGTGGGACAACAGGCGAGTGACAATCACTCGCCTTATTTATTCTCAGGAGTGTGGTCAGCACACCTAAAATCACACCCCTTAAACGACTCTAGGCGAGTGATGGGTTTTCTCCCTTGATAAGCAATAAATATGTGTAAAGTGGCAAGTACAAATTCAGATTAACACTGTACTTTATTTAGAACAATAAACGTGAAGCTTATTGTCACTTTAGGATACTTGATAGCCTATATCTGGAAAGTTCCACGCCTTGAATGTCGACAGCTGCACAGAATTGCCCTGCATGCCAGGCTGTCCAGCAAAGTTGAACTGTTGAAAATGGGCTAAAAAAACGGCAACAGTCTGGTCGTTGGAATTGATAAATAAATTGAAATAATGGATGGTATTTGATGCACGATACATCAATTTGAAACGCTGAACATACATTCAAAACATATTTGGCATTTTACAGCTTTAGAAATATTTAGGATTCGCAATTCGTCAAAAATAGTTTACCGTAAAACTCACGTAAGAAATTTTATCACGTGATTTGGGGTGAAAGGAAAGGATTCGAACACATGATAATTTTCACCCAATAAAATCGACGCATTTTTACTACGTGACAAATAAGGTTATGGAAATGGAAGCAGAGTTGTTGCCCTTCAATTTGACATCTTTAACGTGGGGAGTAGCTTCCGGGATTTCGTTGCAGAAGCTTGTAAACAAGGTGCATTTTTACGCGTTTCAACAAACTTTTCCGAAATAAATGACGCTCTGTTTTGCATTTGTAGACGATCTTCACATAACTAAGCATCTTTTTTAGTAATAAACACCGAACTCACGTGAAATAATTAATGAAATAATACGTTTTAGTTGGAGTAAGCCGTGTCTGGTCTGATTTTTCCACACGTGGCTTTAAATTGTTTCGAAAAACGATCAAACGTCCGATGGTTTCTCGGAAGTCGACAACTTGACAGTCGAGCAACGTGTATACAAGGAGTTGACAGGACAAGGGTTAATGGCACTCGTAAGTTGGTAACGAATTTAGCTGCGTTTACTGTTTTTTACCCCTCGGCCAATTTTGGCCATGGGGTATTGTCGTCGTCTTGTACGTCCGTACGTGAGCGAGATAGCCGGAGAACGGTTCCACTGAAGAATTCCAAATTTGGTATGCTTATTTACCTAGTCAAGGACCAGAAGCCTATTTAATTGGGACCTGATTGGGTGAAAACTTTGGCGGCCATCTTTAATTTTATGCGAAATGGATAATGATCCATATCTCGGAAACCATTCAACTGTTCAATACGAAAGTTGGTATACATCATCGATACATCAAGCAACTTTCAATGAATTACCAAACCGGCTTTTCTGATTAGCTGGAAATCCTGGAGGCCATCTTTAATTTATGCGAAATCGATAATGATACATATCTCTGTTACCATTCAGTTGTTTTATCTGAAAGTTGGTATACATCATCGATACATCCAGATACTTTGAATCGGGACCTGATTGACCGAAAACCTTGGCGGCCATCTTTAATTTATGCAAAAACTTTAATGATATATATCTCTGATCCAATTTAAGTGTTCTATACCAAACTTGGTATACAGCATTGATGTATCAACTGACTTGCAATGAATAACCACATCAGTTCATCTGAGTGGAGGGAAAGAAGGGCGGCCATCTTTAATGTATGCAAAATCATTAATGATCTCCTTCTCTGATACCGTTCAAGTGCTCGATGTAAAATTTGGTATACATCATCGATGCATCAAGAGACTTACGACAAATGACAGTTCTGGTTTCTCTGATTGGGCGGAAACCTTGGTGGCCATCTTTAATTTATGCAAAATCTTTAATGATGTATATCTCTGATACCATTTCAGTGTTCTATACGAAACTTGGTATACAGCATCAATGTATCAAGAGACTTTCAATGATTAACCACATCAGTTCCTCTGAGTGGCGGGAAGGATGGGCGGTCATCTTTAATTTATGCGAAATCATTAATGATCTCTATCTCTGATACCATTCAAATGCTCGATGTAAAATTTGGTATACATCATTGATGCATCAAGAAACTTATGTAATGAATACCGCATTCTCTGATTGGACGGAAATCTTAGGGGTCATTTCTAATTGGAAATTTTTTGATAATCTGTATATTTGTGACTTGACTGCTTGGTGTTCCTGACATCTTGGTTCAAATTGAATACATTATGAATGTACCCAGAGCCGAGGGGTTTTTTGATGCGCAGCTTCGTATTAACGACTGAAATGCCAGGTGCGCTATAGTCGCGCACCTAGTTCCAAAGCGCGAAGGCGCGCCTCAAAACGAGAGGCCTGAATCTGTTCGTTTTGAGATCAGAATGTCACGGTCACTTGCTCCACTAAAAACTCATAACATCTCTGGATTGATACCTAAGTTTGGGTATACCTTCACCTTGACCATGTGGCAAAGATACATGGAATGACCGGACTATGTCTCTGCTGGACTGTGAGGTCCTGGAGGTATCAAAACAGAATGCTATTTGACATGTATGTAGAGATAAAAACGTCAAAAACTGGTATATTGAATCTTACCGAGCGAAGGGAATTTTCCATTTCTTTACATATTTACCCCAAGTAGCAGACTGACTTCATTCATTGTGTATTTCAACCGATGTCAGCTTTCCTAAGCATTAAATCACATGTCCACTCCATTTAAATGAAATTACCTGTGTTTAAACATTTGAAATCAAGTGCAGGTGTTGTTTTGGGAGATTCTATTTCCCAAGTCGGGTGAGGAAAGGGATGTCTGATTTCATACAATCGAATAAACAAACAAATAAATTGCAAGATGGTATTTCTTTCTCAAGTTTAACTGTTTTCATCGTGAAATTGATTAACAAAGTGACACAAATAGACTTATATCCACTTATGTCCCACACAGCCTGTCTCAGCTGACAGAATCACTTCCCATTTGAGAGACCACATAAACTCGTCCACTGATATTGGCATGATGACAACTGAGACAGCAGGTCCTTTGTAACAAAGTTTATATTTTTCAACCTTTTGTTATAAATTTTTTGTTGATGATCAGTTTGAGTAGAGCAATAGAATAGTTCGCCCGCACCCTAACATTGATAAACTCTTCCACACTAACTGTGCTTAAAATAACCATTGAGCACGCCTAATATGAAAACATTATTTCTTAAATTATATCCTTCCAATTCACATTGGTCAATTTAGTGAACATTACTGAAGTCACACTGAAAATAAACGCTGAAAAGGTAACACCAGCATTGTACATGTAATCAATCAAATTTATAATGGGACATTTTTACGAGTGCAATTGTATCAAAGTTATAAAACATTGAATGTGTTTCTGTGTAAGCACTTGCCATGAGGAATTTTCACTTGTTGTTGGACCATGCAGTTACGAAATTACAACAGGTTGTAAATATACTGTAGATCCCAGTATGCCTGATATCATGAATATCACTATGTACTACATGTGGAGTATATCTGGTGTTGTGCAATGACTGTACAAGTATTGAATGGAGTACAGGCTGACTGACCTGCAATCCGAGCTGGAGTCCTGCCAGAACATCAGCCTGCCAACTGTTGATAAGGGAGAGAATAAATGGTTCTGTAGTACTACACTTGATCTCCACATGACCCGTTTAGCTTTTTCCTAGGGTAAAATATTTTTACCAGACACTAGACAGGGGTTTAAGACTACAGAGATAACAGGGCTTTATATTACGCTAATTTGGGTACACCATCTATTAGATTACGCTAATGTTCCCAAATTAAGAATACATGTAAGATGGATTAATAACAGGATGCAAATTGCTGAAAAAGTTAAAAAAGTAACCAGTTATTAATTTCCTGTTGAATACTTGCCAACAAACTACATACCCTTACTGCTTTGAGGTGTAGTTGAGGTGTACCTCACAGGTGTAGTTGAGGTGTACCTGTGAGGTGTACCCTCAGATATTATGAGGTGTATTTGAGGAGTAGATGAGGTGTAGTTGAGGATGAGGTGTAGTTGAGGAGTATCGAAATATGCAAATTAGCACCTCAGTGAGGTGTACCCCTCAGTGAGGTGTACCCCTCAATGAGGTGTACCCCTCAGGTGAGGTGTACCCCTCATGTGCGGTACTAGCCGAGGTGTACTTGAGGCATATCCAATTTTGAAAAATATATTCATACCTCCATTGAAAATAGGTACCAGGCATATTTGTATTCTCATTTTTTAGTGAACACCTCTCAGTTGATTGATCCCCATCCTCCTCCTACAATAAATTTTCTGCAGCACTTTTCGCTACAAAGCCTACAACTAACATATGAGCAGCCAAACTTGAAAGTAGGGGAAGGTGACCGTGTACATGTATGTCGGAAAATGGTAGCACCACACTTATAAAGGAGCTTTAACATTGGCTCACAAGTACTCCTATTGCCACACAGAGGATTTCAATGCAAAAGCATACAAGGGACCAATGTATTTGGGAAGTGACAGTTAACATATCCATTTTGGAAATATATCTGGAAGGTTGACAACATATCCACAGGTGCCAAAGTTTGCATGAGATGAACAATAGTTTCTCTGTAAATTATACAACAGTGCCCATTAACTGATTTCTATGATAATTTGAAGTGAAGAATGTTACAGCAGGTTTTAGTTTGATGTATTAGTGTCCTGGTGTCAAAATAATAATAAAAACTGAGTTTACATAACATTTTTCATGTTTAGAAGTCCAGGAGGTGTACTTCAGGTGTATGTAGGTAATTTAAAAGTGAGGTACATGTTTTTTTTGACAAAGTCAATGAGGTGTACTTGAGGTGTAGGTAATTTTAAGAAACATTCAGGCCAGAATGATGATCCAGCATAGACATGTAGAGAGAAAATTAAATTTAATGCCATGTTCAGCAATATTTCGTCTATTTAGCGAGTATGAATAAAAGATTGTGCTGGCAATTATGGTAATTCCCCTAATAATTGGATCACCGGAAGTGCAGGTTTATATCTGGCAATATTCTTCATGGCACCCGTTACAAAGTGTCAAAATTGTAATTATATGACATTTCTTGAATTTTAATGAAGAATGGGAATGTTACTTTTTCTCTGTGTTTGAATAACGAGTTGAAAAGTGAACTTCCTGTGATTGAATTATTAGGGGAATTACCGTACTTACAATAAGTGGATGGTATATTATGCTCAATTTCAAGACAAACCTTTCCACCAAGTCCACCAGATATGTTGGGTGTAGGTGGTAATTTAAAGTGGATAACTGTATCTTATGTTCATGCCAAGCTTGTTATGGTGGAGTGTAGAAAATATACTTGAGGTGTAGGTAAATTATGAGGTGTAAGTACATACTTGTATATTTTTGTACATGCATATTTTAACAAAGTCCATGAGGTGTACTTGAGGTGTAGGTAAATTACAAGTATATATTTTGACAAAGTTCATGAGGTATCACTCACTGTTAATTATTAATTTGTTAATTGAACAAGGGCTGTACTTATTTCAAACTGTCAGACTGAATTGGTGTATGTTACAATAGAATATTAGACTAAGGCAGGAACATCCAACTGAGACATAGAGTTAAAAAGTATTAAGAAAATAATTAAAGAGCTCCAGCTGAGAATGTATATGCAGCGGACACAACAAGTTGACAAGAAATAGCAGAAGTAGATTTTATGTATTGTAAACTGGAAAACAAGGTATGACCTGTCAAGTGTTCACATGTGTCACTGTGGTTCTTTTATTCATAGAGGGTGTATGAGATTTACAGTTAGCCAACCCATTTATTGATTTATTTTAAAATATAGCGCTTGTGAAGATCTTGAATGAACTAAGAAATGTACTTTGAAATATAAATAAAACATTGAGTTGATGGGCAGTGAAATCTGTATGGGAAGCCAAGGTATACTTGAGGTGTACGAAAATTACAAGTATATTTTGACAGTCTCAGATGTGTACTTGAGGTACATGCATATTTTGGCAAAGTCCATAAGGTGTACGTGAGGTGTAGTATATAACCTATCTATTTTGACAAAGTCCATGAGGTGTACTTGAGGTGTAGGTAGATTACACATATATTTTGACAAAGTCCCAGAGGTGTATTTGAGGTACATGCATATATTGGCAAAGTTCATAAGGTGTACTTGAGGTGTAGTATATAACATATCTATTTTGACTAAGTCCAAGAGGTGTACTTGAGGTGTAGGTAAATTACAAATATTTTTTCAAAGTCCATGAGGTGTACTCGAGGTGTATACACCTTGAAAAAGAAAACGAGGTGTACACCTCCAGGTACACCTCGACTACACCTCAAGTCTGTAAGGGATATTTTTACATTTTTAGAATTCTTTCTCTCCCCAAACTTCATATAATTTGGGCATATTTAATCTGGGCACACCCTTAAAAAGTGTGAACAACATGTAATATAAAGCCCTGGATAACCATCAATATTAAATTGTTAGGTACATGTATGTGTCTGCAATCAGTCTTCAAATATCTCTCGTGTTCTGGCACATGTAGACAATGTCGTGATATGACTGAAAAATTGTTGAAAACACGTTACATCCTACTCACTCAAATATCAGTAACCATTTTTTGATGTTTTATTTTGATTTTTTTTTCCACCTTTCAGTTGAGAGACCAAAGGCAGTGCGGACGAGCGCAGGATCGGGTTTACGGAGGACCGGCTCACTAGACACATTAGGTCCCTACCTTACTGGACAGTGGCCTAAAGACAAGACCTCTGTTACTTCATATCACCATTACCAGACGGCTGGAACACTCAGCTGTGATAAATCCACACAGGTAAGGATTAAATCCCAGATCAACCTATCACATTTACCAGACCACTGTAATACTCAGCTGTTATACATCCACACAGGCTGGGACGAGTATAGAGGGATATGAAACGTGGCTCCTCTATTTGAACTAGAGTTTGTCTCGCTAATTGATATGTTAATGAGTGATTAGTGATTGGTTAATTAGTACGCCTCGTCACTGATTGGCTTTTTGTACCCAAAAGACCGTCACGTGTGCTTCGCTGTGAGTCCCGCCCTGTTTCGCTGGCCAATGATGGGCGAATACATGTGCTTGTCAACTAGGCTACATTAACGTGAATGCCAGTCGACTCAATTTAGGCCAAGATTGGTGACCAAAAAAAATTCCTTTACAGCTTGACGAGTGGCGAAAGGAATACATCATGCAAACGACAAGAAACAAAACTAGTGCACGGAGAAAAAAAATCTAAACAAATGACCCAAAAGAGTAGTTCAATCACAAAAACGTACAAGAATTGTGAGATTTGTTCAGAATTCTAGATATTTGGCATTTTTACGATTTTCACGAGCAATTATTTACAAAAACGAAAATGGAAAATTAAAACATTTTGCGTACTGTCAATGACATGCTTGCATATTTTGTAAAAACTAGCACAGATATACTTCAAAGATTGAGATAAATGAGAAGTTTGATCACAAAGATGGGAAAAAATGAGTTTTTCCTTCCCGCTCCGTCCGCTCAGTTATCGGCTGCGCAGAGCGGTCGAAAGTTGTCATGAAAATATGCATCTTTCGATGAAAATCCCTCAAAAGTTTCTTCTCTCGAAATAGTACCTATCTCGATCAAATAATCTGATGCCAATTGCTACAGAAGAACGTTTATAAATCTAGTAAAATCTGGAATGAATTCATGACATGAAGAGATATAACCAAGTGGGGAATATGTCCCGGGGTTGAGGCGGAGGATATGTTGTGGAGGGAGAATGTGTTCTACAAACACATAATGTCCCATCAACTTTTGTCCTGGATTGAGTCATCAAAGTGTGTTAGTATCTATATTATTCCCAAGCTATGGCTCAGCTCTCGGCTTTCCAACCCTTCGGCGGATGGTTCGGCGCTGTTTCGGCAATCAATTCGGCACATTCGGCGCATTTGCGGCACTTGTGTGCTCTCGTCAGGGGAGACGGGAGGCATGTATTCTATCTATTTATGTATCTAGGCTTTTACTGAGAAGGGTGAAGTCTAGACAGCATTGTTATCCCTAGACGTCATTTGTTCCCCTTTGTCTCGTGACACTTACATGAGGGATGAACCAAAAACTGCCAAATATAGTTTGTCTTGTGAACGGCAATATGATGAATTTGAAATCATGTGATCGTGGTGGCAAATTCAGACTTACAACAGTCGACACATGCACTTGTTAACTTTCTGGTCTCGACAAGAACAATATTGACAGTCTCCAAATCTGACAGAAGACCTGGCAATGTTCTTTTCTAGTCAGCCACTTTGTGTGGCAGCGATCAGTATAACTAGTCAGTTACTTTGTGTGGTATTTTACTGATTTATTTACTGTTTTCATATTAAAGAGGAAATATTAAATTCAATTCATTTAATAAAGTATGTAGTTGTTTCTTTATTTTGCTGTTGAAAGAGACTCCGCTTCACAAACCTGTCCAGAGAAGTAGACCTAATATATGATTCTGTAAAACATTATGGGTACTTTCCTCACTGGAAGAGGTTCAGGAATAAGAAAAAAAAAACAAAAACAAAAACAAAAACCGACCGACCTACCGACCATGGAAACTTTAAGCCAGTTACCGGAAACAAACAATTTTTTTTTAGGCCCTAGCACTGAACCTACAGCCGATACATAGCTGGTCATCGACTACTGGCATCTGCTGAAATTACCAATCATGGAGATGAACCAATATATTCTGGTTGGCCGGGTCAAATTTGTCACCAATTCATTGTTACTGTATTTCCCAAGTTAAGTCGGAGGTAACTGTGGTAAGTGTCACGTTCAAGGTAACGATGAGAATTTTCCCCTAACATTTCACAACTGTCTCCTGAAGATGATTCAAAAGCAGCTGTCTATATTGTGAGAGAATTCTTCATGGTCCCTTTTGACATTGATCAATGTTAATGACATCATACTTGGACCATCTGCATGTACACTGTCTGCAGGACGCCGTAGCGGTGCAGAGAACAAGGAGTAGCTGTTTAACAGTGTAGCATTTAACATGGTTGTTCTCTCCATAACAGGGTTCTTATGGTCATGGAAAACCCTGGAAAGTTGTGAAATTTAAAAACTGATTTTGCAGGCTTGGAACATCATGAAATTTTGTGTCTGGTCATTGAAAACTTTTTACTTGAACTTCCATGAATACATTCTTTGAATTCTGACTTCCCGACGGGCGGTGGTTCTCTCCAGGTACTCCGGCTTCCACCATATGAAGTGACTGTCACAATATGAGTGAAACAGGGGTTGAATATTTACACCTGTCTACATGTACCTGTCCCTGACAGGTAATTTTTGAAGGAGACAGGTAGAGAAAAAAGTACCTGTCTCATGCCTTGTGAATTGTACGGGCCCTGGAGAGTGACAGGCACATGGCAATTTTTACATCGTCATCATCATCACTTCAATTATTCAATCCATTCACTTGCCTTCAGTAACAGAAATTTGGAATGTCTGAATCAGTTTCAGTTTTCAAACACTCACGATGTCCATCGCTGTTTACGTGTCTAACCAAGTTTGGCTTCAGCAGGTATCTAGTTTCATTTTTGCCGTAACTGACGTCGGCTACTATATTGCCTCAACACACATGCAGTGTTTAGTTGATCGTAGTGTTTCTGGCACACTTTGCAAAAGGCCTGTACGACCTTATCGCCCACATCGTTAAAATGGAATGCAAAGTTATCTCTCAGGCTATTTTCCCACTGACACGGCCGTTTTTCTAATTTGTTTCCGCGTTTTTAGGCCTTGTCAGAAGCCATTTCATCCTTTCGTTTTCAAATGGCCAAGCGGAAGTTGGCCCTTGACACTTGTTTCAATGACAGCGATTGGCGGGCTGCCATAAACGAGCCAATGAAAACGCGCGAACATACTAGGACTGCCACGTGGCAATACATAGATGATATAGAGTCTAGTTTTCGACAGCAATAAATGTATGCACGTTGATGATCGGCGAACGGCGCTCAATCGTAAGTTTTCAACTGGTGACGTTTAATTTTACGTTCAATTCTACGCGAATCCGTTTCCATTCGCCCGGATGCCCTGTCCGGCGAATCTTCACGCGAAAAAATCAGCAGATTCGCGTCAAAATTTGTCATAGCGAAAGTTTGAAGGGGGTGATCAAGTTTAAGGCGCGCGTTCAAAACGCACCTCAGAGCCTCTTCAGGCGCGTTATGGTGCGCGTGCGCGATCGCGCGCCTCAAATCACAAGGCTTTTTAGCCCACCATCACCTGATGGTGGGCTGTTCAAATAGCTTTTCGTCCGTCGTCCGTCCGTCCGTAAACAATTCTTGTTATCGCGATTTCTCAGGAACTACTTTATGGATCTTTCTCAAATTTGGTACACAGGTTCCCCTTGGGGTCTAGTTGTGCAAGATACCTTTTTTGGCCCGATTCGAAAATCCAATATGGCCACCAGGCAGCCATCTTGGATTTCTCCATGAAACATTGTTATCGTCATTTCTCAGGAAGTGCTGCATGGATCTTTCTCAAATTTGGTACACAGGTTCCCCTTGGGGTCCAGTTGTGCAAGATACCTTTTCTGGTCCATTCGAAAATCCAATATGGCCACCAGGCAGCCATCTTGGATTTCCCTATGAAACCTTGTTATCGCGATTTCTCAGGAACTACTGCATGGATCTTTCTCAAATTTGGTACACAGGTTCCCCTTGGGGTCTAGTTGTGCAAGATACCTTTTTCTGGTCCGATTCGAAAAATCCAATATGGCCACCAGGCAGCCATCTTGGATTTCCCCATGAAACCTTATCACGATTTCTCAGGAACTACTGAATGGATCTTTCTCAAATTTGGTACACAGGTTCCTCTTGGGCTCTAGTTGTGCAAGATAACTTTGCTGGTCCAATTCGAAAATCCAATATGGCCACCAGGCAGCCATCTTGGATTTCCCCATGAAACATCGTCATTTCTCAGGAAGTACTGCCTGGATCTTTCTCAAATTTGATACACAGGTACCCCTTGGGGTCTAGTTGTGCAAGATACCTTTTCTGATCCGATTCGAAAATCCAATATGGCCACCAGGCAGCCAGCTTGGATTTCTCCATGAAACATTGTTATCGTCATTTCTCAGGAAGTGCTGCATGGATCTTTCTCAAATTTGATACACAGGTACCCCTTGGGGTCTAGTTGTGCAAGATACCTTTTCTGATCCGATTCGAAAATCCAATATGGCCACCAGGCAGCCAGCTTGGATTTCTCCATGAAACATTGTTATCATCATTTCTCAGGAAGTGCTGCATGGATCTTTCTCAAATTTGGTACACAGGTTCCCCTTGGGGGCTAGTTGTGCAAGATACCTTTTCTGGTTCAATTCGAGAATCCAATTTGGCCACAGGGCAGCCATCTTGGATTTCCCCATGAAACCTTGTTATCGCAATTTCTCAGGAAGTACTGGTGGATCTTTCTCAAATTTGGTACACAGGTTCCCCTTGGGGTCTAGTTGTGCAAGATACTTTTTTTCTGTCCGAATCGAAAATCCAATATTGCCACAAGGCAGCCATCTTGGATTTCCCCATGAAACCCTGTTATCGCAATTTCTCAGGAAGTACTGCGTGGATCTTTCTCAAATTTGGTACGCAGGTTCCCCTTGGGGTCTAGTTGTGCAAGATACTTTTTTTCTGTCCGAATCGAAAATCCAATATTGCCACAAGGCAGCCATCTTGGATTTCCCCATGAAACCCTGTTATCGCGATTTCTCAGGAACTACTGCATGGATCTTTCTCAAATTTGGTACACATTTTGTCATCATACACCAATGATGACACGTGCAAACAAAATGAATAAAAAAAAAATACTACAAAATGAAGGCGTAGGATCCTCCGTACATGTACATTCACTTTCAGACTAACTTTGCCCATTTCTCTTGTATTATAGCAACCGACATTTAAGTACAGTTTCTAGATATCTTGAAACTCCTGAAACTTAGATTATATCTTGGTGTTTTTCAGTGTCCGTTTTTCGATCTTTTTCGCTCAGATTTGAAATTCTGTAAACAAAATTACAAATCAATCATTTGTTCTAGTAACAATGGACAAAAAGATCCTCTTGTCATTAGCTTACAATTATCGGACAATGGTGGGCGCCAAGATCCTTCAGGATCTCTCGTTGGTGTTCAAAATCGATCTTTGACAAAATTCATTCAAATCTGCTGCTAATTAGTGCATGGAAACAAGGTGTCATTAATTTATTGTTAACTTGCAACATGTAACTTTGTAATTGGACTTGAATTACATGTACCGTACTTGATAATTTCAACAATCGCATGTTCGGGTAATTCTTAAAGATGAAAGGTAAACTGTTTAATCACCGGTCTTGTGTGACAGGTAAATTATTTTGAATATTTCGACACCTGGTGATATAATCTTGAGTGTGACATTAAGCAAATTCTTTCCCCCCCCCCTCGAATTCTGGCTTCACTGGTTAGATAAGCTTTTTTTTCTTCATTTCTTTATTTGTACATGTGCATGTATGTATATTAATTTTTCCTGTTAAATCCTTGATCTTGATACATAGTCAGATCTGACATAGGTAAACCCTCCCATGAAAACCAGTTGTTTCGATAATCTTAAACAAGTTTGTACATTACTTCACCAGTTACGACATCCTAGTGGCACTGTGCTCTACATTAACGAATAACGTTAGTAACTTTGAAATTGTTAATATTAAAGTTGAAAAACAAGAAGCAGGGTATAAATCCTATAATTTAGAAGAGCATCTTGAATATGACTTGCAAAAGGACATGTACATACATGTACCACAGAACAACACTGCCAAAAATACCCTACTTATTTAAGATAATGGCCTAAAAATTTCTTGAAATAAGATAATTTTACTCAAAATAAGTTAAATTTTAAGATTTTTTTTTCTTGTTTAAGTAAAATATTCTTACCCCACTCCAACTTTTACTTAAACAAGAAAAAAAAATCTTAAAATTTAAGAATTTTTCTTAACCCTTTCGCCGATTATTTCCCCTGACAAAAGTGACCTGCTGACGATCAATTCCCTGAGAACTGTTAAAATTTGTATATATTGTCTTTGGAATATATGGTAAGGAGAGAATAATCAAAGTTTTGCTTAGTCCTTTTCGTTCAAGCCGATGGGTGCTCTCGTGTGGAGTTGATAGATCCAGTAACGCTCTCGAGCTTGGCGTGATTTGGTGCTAGCTTCGAGATCTGGGTCTGATGTCATTACTTCGATAATGTGGAAGCTAATGTGGTCAGTCGTGTGGCCGGCTGACCAGAAATGAAGTGGTGCTGGGTTTAAACTATGATTCCGTGTGTCATTGTAATGTTCTCGGATACGTTCGTGGAAGGTTCTCTTGGTTTCTCCAACGTATTGTTTGGAGCATTTGGTGCATGTGAGTAAATAGATCACATTGCGGGTGCAACAATTGCCAATGAGATTGCTATTGTAGCGTAGTCTAAGTTGTGTGTCCACGAAGTCTTTCATGTGCGCCGTTAGAGTCATGGATGCAGTATGTAGGATGTCGTTCCATCCTGACATAAAGGCGGTATCGTTGGCTCCCAGTTGTGGCAGACAACGGAGGACGAGTGATGGGGGGCATCTACTCTTATCGATGCAATAGTTGAGGAAAGAGAGGTGGACTTCTAGTCTTTCCTTCTTGCATAGGATGTTTCGTGTAAGGCGGTACGTTCCCATAGCTTGGTCGGGAATTCGTGGGCCTCTACTGTAGTTCGCTGTGCTGACTTCATGGGGGTCTTCTCAGCGTCTTTTGCTGGGACGCTCACCCACAGTGAGATTGATGGCAGATTGGATCGGTTCAGCAGCGGTACTCGTGTTGCTCGCTGATTCTAAGTCCATTCCGCCGAACTCGCTAATGATGCTGGGGCTTGGTGTGATGATGTGGTTGACATCTACGCCTCTCAGCAGTGCTTCTTCGGCTGCTCGAACTTCTGCTTCGGCCATCCTTTGCTTCGTCCAGATTGAGGAAGTACCATTGTCTTTGGAATGCTAGAAATTGCGTTTGCGTCCGAGATTTGCAGAAAAACATAAGAAACCTGTCTCCACAATACACACTCCAGTGTTATTTGCTCTAGTTTTATAGCAAAATAAATAAAATAGCATACAAAATTAGGTTTTACTGCGAGAGAATGCGCTTTCCCCGGCTTTCTCGACTCAAAAACATAAAAATCCAACGGAGAAATTGTCTTGTTTCGACCGCATTTGACAGCGTTTTTCTCGAGTTTTACTAGGCCAATTTTCATGTTTGACCTCTCATTGGAAAGCGCGACCTTTCACCTTTCTACACAGGAAATAACTTGGAATGGATGGCAAAATAAAACGGAGGATACGATTGGATTATAAAATGTCATTCCATCCTTCCAGCCACTGTCTACGCTCGTCTCAAATCTGTTGGCTGCTAGAGGTCACGTGGGCAAAATTACGCATACCGATTGGCTCGTCGGCTCAATAACGCAGCTTGCTGCCGACATTTTGAAATGTGTTTGACAAACTTTGCGGATCAAGACTCGTAAAAATATATGGAAATAAACTTTGCCGGTCGTCGTTGGCAGTTTCAGTCGTCTGGGGAATATTCACCACGCTTTACCAGTCATGTAACTTCAAAAATACAGGAGTTAGGATGAGGGTTTCGATGATTTTTTCCATTTTTGCGGCTCGCTGCCGAGATGCCCGTCACACGGTATGTGGGGAAAAATGCATTTTTCATTCCTATTTTTTTCTAAATTTGTTTTATTTATTTTTCAAACAAGCAAACAATTTCGAGAATCAAATTGATCAGGGTTTTGGCTTTCCAGAAGTATACAGTGTTTGATAAGTTTCCGTTAAAACGAATGCAAAAAAATAAAAGTGCTGTACCCATTGTGTTAGCGAACGGGTTTAAAGCTAACCCGGTCTACAGGGGATGGTCGTACGGGTGGCACTCTCGTTATCCCCGTGTACCGGGTTTAATCGGTGAAAGGGTTAGAACAAGATTTTTTTAAGAAAAATTCTTTAATTTTAAGATTTTTTTTTTTTGATTAGGCCATCCAAAAATAAATTCCTGTTTCCAGTAACGGGCATCTCCAAAAAGTGGGTAGGTAGGTAGGCAGGGATTTTTTGTTTTTTTTGTTTTTTAACCTTCTGCACGAACACAGATGTTATCTGGCTAATATATTTCTGAATAAAGGAAGTCCATTTATTTTCAAATGAAAAATTAATGAAAATAAATTATTCTATTTCAATTTAAACAAGTGATATCAAAAGTGATGAAGAATTTCAAGTCACCAGTGGGTACCAGTAGATTGAGCATTTAATTCAGGCTCACTAGGGGCTTGAACTGTTGTGTCATTATTAAACAAAATTTCAAATTGTCAGAGGCTAAAACAATTGCCACATTTATAGTTGTTAGACATATGATGGTTTAAAATAAACGAAGAGAAAATTACTCTATTCTATTCTGAATATCAGAGCCACAGTTCTGCATATAATAGTCGGAATCAGTCATCATTGCATAGTATATGTATGAAGAGCAGTGCCCGTGGAGGTTCTCGAAATAATCAGCCGATAGTATTTAAGTGAACGAGAAGAATGGTTGGCGAATGATCAGACGAGTCCCAGTTCAATATTGCCCAAGAGTATTGACATCCTACTGACAACAGGCTCTGTGTGCAGATAATGATGTGTAAATCATCTACCTTTCTTAGAAAACTCCGTCTACTGCTTCAACTTGTTCAAGGAAGATTTTCTGCAGTTATCGCCATTGTTGTCAGCTCTCTGCGCACATGGCAACTATTGCACGATCCCATGCTAGGAATAGCCTGTGCAGGAGACTACAGATTGTCAAAGAAGCGAAGAAATTATTGACGGCGATCGTTGCTGGTTAGAATTTATTAAAGGCATTTCGGTTTATTCTCAAGGTGATTTTCAGCGTGGAAGAGTTAGCAAAATTAACAACAACTGTCCTTTAATTTAATAATAATGCCGTTAGCAGACACAGCCTACTTATTTCTATTTCTGCTGAATCTAGATGCGCGAAAAACAGTGTACCTTGGATATGATTTAGGTGAGCGATGGCGCGCGACTGAATTACTGGATTCCAGTCTGTAGGTATTGTTTTTAATTTCGTCGTGTCCCCGTAAGTATCACCAGAAGTGGATGAACTAGAAGTATGCAAGGATCACTTAGACTATGTAGACGGCAATGGCACCACCAGCCTGCCTATAACGCTTCATGTGACGTATGATGTGAAATCTGCGCAATACAGAATCCAATTTTTCCACTGTGCGCCGATCGGCTTGCAGTCGTTATTAGTCGTTATTAGTCGGCAATTGTCGGCAGCTGAATTATCTAAATTTAGACTGAGGAATCATGAGAATTATCTGGAGCACGCAGTCTGGCCGTACGCTACGGTGACCCAGAAAACCGGTTGTGCTCACATCGGAGTCACATTTTTTCGTTAGATCCAAACTTCTGCCCAACGAAGGTCTACCTGTACTTTCGACTCCTGTTGTCTTTTTAACACATTAGTTCGATATCTTAAATGGGCAATAAATCGTTTATTGAATTACAATCGAGTATGGACGTACTAGTTCATTTATTCTGGGGACCCAGGTCTACGGTACCTTATAAACTCTGGGAGATAATGCGGGAAGTTCATATATTTGCTTTACCACTAACCTGATGGCCCCCTAACGGGTGGGCAGGATATTACCATATATGTCTTTGTTTTTTATTGTGCATCTAAAATCCCCAAATCCATAATCTATCATGTCCGTGCGAACTACAGACATTTGGTGATACGAATGGCTTTATGTTTACACAATATATCAACAACAAGTTTGAATCAGGTCGAATTCAAAGGAATGTTTTGACCCACTCGTCATAAGCCTCAATTTTCCGCGGTAAGCGTGGGAGGTCATTATAGGACGTAACCAACACTGGCGACCAATGAACATTCGATTTTCTTACAACCGAAGTTCAAAATACTACAGAAATATCGCGTGATACGCAGGCGTGCCTTATAAGGACTATCAGGAATTTTACTAGCGAGTCACAAAGGTAATTGATTGGCTACCAGATTTAGAAGCACAAGCCCCATTATACGGCTTGACCCAGAGAGAAAACGAAAGGGGAAAGCTATTGCGCTCGTGACGATGAGTTCATTCACTTCGGCTTCCTCAATTCTGTTCTCTTGTTCAATCAAATAAATGTATCAACTTAGGTTACATTTCGCTGAATAAATATTATTGATGACGGGAGGTTTGCATCAAGAGTGTGAGAAGAACGAATATCCTTAGAATGCCGCATCTGACAATTCAGCTGGGTGCTTATTTGCATATGAATAGACTTCCTGGATAAATTAGAGGGATATATTAATTAATTATTATTGCTACCAGTGCTGGTAACTAACAGTAAACAATATTTTGTTCCTTGGAAGTACAAATAAATCGCCATGACAAGTTAACATAGGCGAGCCGTGAATTTGATGATTTTCATTGATATGCAGGTGCAAGGTCACGGCCTCTCACAAAACTCCCATGATTCATTGCGCCATCTTCGTCGCTTCGACTCCGGACGCTGGAGTTGCATTCGCGGCTGTTGAGTCGTGGCCTGACATTCCAAAATTGTCTCCCCTGGAAGTTGGCCAGTTCCCGCTAGGGGGCAATGTTTTCAATTGGAAGCGCTAAAACGGGTAACATGCCGTCGATGACACTGAATACATCCTTGCATACTTCTAGTTTTCATCCACTTCTGGTATCACTGATATCAGCGAGTACATGTATGTTGCCCAAGTTTTCGGAGAGTTCCACCTTTCTGAGTTGTTTTTTGTCTGGATCGTCACCGCGTAGCGGTGTCGACCAGACTATGCTGCCACTCACGAAATTTATGCAAATGTGTACGTGCACTATAATGCGGTGACCCTGGGTTAACCTGTATCACTCCGCCAGTGATTTTCACTGTGTTAAGTCTTATATCAGGGTATTAACCAGAAAATGAAGAAAAAAACAGTCGTAATCGTTTCATGTGAACTAGAAATAAAACGAAATCTGAATTTGAGTGTATTTCATATTCATTTCTCGCCCAGGGATTGCTTAAATCCGTGGACTATTTTTTGTCTGGATCGCCACCGCGTAGCGGTGCGACCAGACTATGCTGCCACTCACGAAATATATGCAAATGTGTACGTGCACTATAATGGAATGACCCTGGGTTGTCCTGTATCACTCCGCCCGTTATTTTCACTGTGTTTGAGTCTTATATCAGGGTATTAACCAGAAAATGAAGAAAAAAACAGTCGTAATCGTTTCATGTTAACTAGAAATAAAACGAAATCTGAATTTGAGTATATTTCATATTCATTTCTTCGCACAGGGATTGCTTGAATCCGTGGACTATTTTTTTGTTCTTTGGTTCGGGCGATCGGCTCAAACCTCGTGGTGTTTGCCGTCTGTTCGGTTTCGTGTCTGTCTGAGTTTGCGGTAAGTCAGATTACTTATAATATATATGCCTGGTGTTTATAGTTCGCATTTTGTTTGTTGACAACGATAACGTTGGAGAGACAATTTGTGCGAAAATCCCTGTTAATGTTGCTGTACGATCATACGTTGCAAATCTTGTTTCTTGATCTGAGTGTCGCACTTTACAGGTTCAGGTTCTGGGATTATAAAGACCCCAGTTTCCAATACTCGTACGTTCTTTCCCGTGAAGTCGGCGTTCGTTACTATTTTAATGTGTACTCATACTGCATGGAATATATTTCCAGAGGAGATATGTGTCGAAGCAACAACAATAGTATTTACATTTTTCTCGTCTTGCGAACTTGACCGGATTCTGTCCAGTGCAAATTTATGTATTCCGGGGGACTCTGCTCACCGAATATAATTTAGTTTCAAAACGTTTGAACAACAACAAAACTTTCCGAAAGCGGAAACAACAGAATTTGTCGGGTACCGCTTTCGAAAAGTTTTGATGTTGGTGGTGTTCAAACTTTTTCAAACTAAATTATATACGCAATGATCGTACAGCAACAACAACAGGAATTTTCGCACAAATTGTCTCTCCAACGTTTATATCGTTGTCAACAAACAAATTTACTATAAAAACCATGCAGGCATATATAAGTAATGGGGACTTAACGCAAACTCATGCAGCTCTTGCAAATATCTGTGCTACACAGAACTATTAATAAAACTATCCAGTCTCACGTATTTGTCGTTTTGTCGCAATAAACTTGCATGAATTATGAAAATCTGCTCGCAAAAACTAGTAGAAGACATTGACGCAGACGATCCACTTTTAAGCATATTACTGTAGATAGTTTCTTGCTACCATGAATACCTAGCATATTTCTAAATGAGCCGCCTTCACAAATTCACTTCCTTGAAAATTAAACTGTGTTCCAGTTGTGATTTCCCAAACACTCGTCCACAAATTGGAGAAAATCTCCACATTTATCCATACATCTGCTATCGGCTGAAACGTTTTGAAACTTTAAATCCATTATTGGCGATCCAGACATCAGTACTTTGAGTACTTTCATTTACAACATAATCCCCGTTGTGGACGACGGAAAATGAAAGCATGCCGCAGGCGACCATTTTAAGCAGATTACGACAATGCGACACCTAGCGTCAGAAGCAAAAGTTATATATATATTACTTTATTTTCTGAGGGTAACAAATACAAGTATTTACTCTGTCAGTTGTGTAAACTGTTCTTCCCAGAGGCCCTCTAACAAACAATCAAACAATGTACATTAAATATATATATGAAAACAGTTCAACCAAATTCAAAGTATACATCAAACACATAATAATATATCTAACATCATGGCATCCAGCTAACTTATGCTTTTTGCCTGAAGAATTTTTATCAGTCGATGTTTGAAGGCTCCAGCTGAGGGAGACTCTCTTAGCTTCTTGTCCAGCGACAACGTCCCTTTGTGAAAAATATGAAGAGTTATTTCCCCTCTTCCAGAATTTGGCGACTGGAAAAAAAAAAAGACCGATCTTTGTGGTTTTTTTAACTATCCAATTTTTGGGGTCGGTCGGGTTACGGGAAACAAACATATTATTATGGATGGCCTTAAGTAAATTTCGGAGTGGGGTAAGAATATTTTACTTAAACAAGAAAATTTTTCTTAAAATTTAACTTATTTGAGTAAAATTATCTTATTTCAAGAAAATTTTAGGCCATTATCTTAAATAAGTAGGGTATTTTTGGCAGTGAAGTTAACAGAACTAGCACCAGATGCACATGTGGTCATGTAATTTCGCTAATATTTGTTTTGGGGTATTGTTGTCTTGTACATGTATGAACATCTGCCCATCCATTTTCTCGTTACCACCGCCTGTTAAGAATGACCATACCTCCTTTTCGATCAAAAATGTATTCATGGTGTTATGGAATTCCCGCCTGTGTGTCCCACTGCCCGAACTGACCTCGATAAAATATGTTATGCCCATTAGGCATTGTCTGTCAATATTTTCTTTATTTTAAAATAATTTCCAGTAGTTCTGTTGCCTAGTCAGAATCTATACATGTACATGTAATTGATTCAGGGAGAGAGAGAGAGAGAGAGAGAGAGAATTAAGGTTTAACATAGCATTCAGCAATATTTAAGCTATATAGTGATGTAATTGATTATTACAGTATTAAAACTATAGTGTTCATGTGAAAAGTAGTCCGCCCAGGGTTACAATAGTGGGTGTTATTTGGTCAGGACACAATCAGGTCACACAATCAGGTCAGGGAGTTGATATTACTGGCATTGTCAAATTGGTCTGAGCGGGTGGAACGGAGGAGGAGTATGCACTGTGGGGAGTCATAATAAACATTTGTACACATCTGCCCGAGTTTACCCAAATTTGGCCAGAGTTGACCCAAATTTGGCCAACGGTATTATCTGTAGATAATCCAGATCTTTTGACAGCAGTTTATCTTCACATCTGTTTTACTGAGCTACATGTATGGAGTCTACCAAAGTCCTACCTGCTGACAGATAGCAATCATTGCGAGGCCAGACTGAGATGTACTTTGTCTGTGGACATGTGACTACTGTAACTTCACTATACATTGTGCATTGTATTTCTGATTCAAGATCGTGAAAAGATTTACCATTTGAAGTTCATTGTAATATTCCTCTGTGTTGAATTGAATAATTAGGGATGCTCTCAGCTCAACTTGGCAAAAAGGTACAGTACACAGCATTTGGTGAGAGGGGAGGGGGTGGTACATGTCGATATAAACACTGACTGTCTGATTTCACACTTGGACTGATTCAGCTTCCTGTCTCCATCAAGATTGGGAATGGGTAATAGATTACAAGGGCACGACAACATATTTACATTAACAAAAAATAAACCTAACCAAGAGGGGTCTCCCCTCTTCAAATTTGTTCGGTTCTCAATGTTTTGTTGTAGGACTACTAAGTTAGCTGCTAACTGCACTCAACCTTGATGTGTGGGGGCGTACATGTAGAAAAGAAACCGATAAGCTTACAGGAACTTGTTAAGGGTGGGGGAGGTATCTTATACCCACTCATGTACATGTACCTTCGACATAACAAATATTCCATGAATGACCACTATCTGTTCATTATCCACACGATCATACATGTACATGTAGTGTAGCCTCCTTATCATATTGGATATTGAGCTCAAATTACACCGGTATGAATTGTCGATGATTCAGCTGTATTTCAGAGATTTTTCTTCAAATTGTCCAATCTCAAAGTTGTCGCTTTACACTTAAATGCTTCAAAAATAATATCATTTATAGGCAGTTCAAGTTTTTCTGTGATTTTTAAACTTACCTGGAAGAGAAGCTGAGTTCTCGCCTGCCAACTAGCTGTCAATTCTTGCACGATTCACCAGGTCGTTAAAAACACAATGCTGTGGAAATAGCCTTAACTGAATCAACCTTGATTAAAAAAAATCATCTCTTGACTGATCGTAACCTAATATTATTCGGCTTGGTCCCCTTCTTGGAATGCAATATATGTATAATACATAGAGGATATCAACTATTTCTTGACAAATACCATAAATATTTCATCAAGTGGGTGAGATTTATGGTATTTGTCAAGAAACAGTTGATTTTTCTTTTAGGCCTAAAAAAAAAAAACCCCTGTGTTTCCGGTAACATGCATCAGAAAATTAGGGTACATGTAGGTAGGTAGGGAATTTTTTTTTTTTTGTATTTTTTTTTTATATGGGTTTCAATGGGAAGATGCGCATTCCCGCGTTGATACAGAAGAGACTATAAACTGAACTACAGACAAAAAATAGACTTAATTTCTTTCAGCTGAGAAAATTGAACTTTGGACTGATATGAGAAGGAACTCAACATAAAATAATTTGTAAAAGTCAGATGGTGACATAGAAATTCTTTGGATGATGACTTTAGGAAGTACATTCTTCGATGGACGACGGCTGATTCAAGGAAAGATATTCTTTGATGGATGACGGCTGATTCAAGGAAGGATATTCTTTGATGGATGACGGCTGATTCAAGGAAGGATATTCTTTAATGGACGACGGCTGATTCAAGGAAGGATATTCTTTGAAGAATGACGGCCAATTCAAGGAAGGAAATTTTGATTTGTGGACTTTAACTGATACACTGAGTCTGTATCATGTACATGTATGATGAATGATCTAAAGGATATATTATTAATGAGAACAGGAATGGAATGTTGATGAAATAGGTTTTAAATATGCAGGTAATCCAGATTTCTTTCGAAGTTATTTTCTTGATGCAATGTATTTCTGAGGACTTTTTAATAACGACGGATAATTGTAATAAAACATGATAAATTTAATCAGGTGATTGAGATAGATTGTTCAGCATACATGTACCGGTTCTGTTTGCCATCAAGATAAGACACAAACTATTTGTACATCATATTATACTGTATTCTCAATAAAACATTAAAACATTTCATTGAACAAGACTTGTGTTGAAGCTAAATGGCTAAACTCTGTTCAAGAGTTGAGCATGCATGTTCAACCTGAATGTAGGATAAAATATCATAATGAATCAAGGCTGGACTGATTTGATTTCAATTTTATGACCGTCTGGAGTGATACATTTTGAATGACTTCATTTTCCGCTGTTAGCCTTGCCATATGGCCTTAAACGTGGATGTTCATGTCCTGCAATGGTACATTCTTCGCAAACCGGAAGAACAGTTTTGTATTGTTTTTTCAGATCCAAGTCAACCAAGCCATTTTCAGACCCACACATGCAACATAAGTCCTTCTTCCCAATATCAGAACTATAATAAGGGTTCTCTACTCTAGACTCACAGGAGATTCCCAGTCGCATGAACACTTTACCGTACAATGGATGATTAGGGGGGTCACGGGTGCCCCACACGAATACTCGTATTCAGTCATGGTGGTTACAAGCTGAGCCTGCTGTCGCTCTGTGAGTTTGTTCTTGGAATAAACCACCCGAGGCTTTCTACATTCCACACATTCAAAAACTGCCTGAGCATTCTGGGCTGTGTACACAGAGGCATCTCCCTGTAGACCCTCTTCCTCCGGTAAAGCGACTGGTTTACGAGTTTTCTTTTTGGCTGGAGCAGTGATTGGTCCTGCACCAACAGTGGTTTTCTTAGCTCCGTCGCGTTTTTTCTTGGCTAACTTTGCCGTCTTGTCTTGAAGACTGGGCCGATCATCTTCCTTGGTGTCTGTGCCATACACATCGGTGAACGGCTTGTAATGTTCACCAGATTCATCGAGTATAGGATCTGGCAGCCAAACTAGCTTCTCAGCGAGATTCAAAGTTGGCATACAGCATAAATTGTTCTCGCATTTTTTAATTTGAAACGAATAGTTGCGAATGCGACAGTGTTCATCCAACCATTTGTGATACGAAGCTACTTTATCGGTGGATTTCTTTGTAATATTGGATGCATTTAACCCAGGGAAGAGCTCCTCCACATACTGCTTCGCATCTCTGATTTTAGAATCGTCCACTGGCTGCTTGACACAGATCGGTTTCCCTTTCACAGAAAGCCTTTCAAAGCGACCTTCAATCACGTTCTTGCAGGACTGGATACTTTCCTGCCAGGCTTCTTTCACCTGTGGAACTTTGTTTTCTAATTCTCTGATCTCCTTCATATTCCCGCACTTTTTCAGGTTAGCTTCGATTTCTTCAGATGCTTTGTCACGTTCCAGTGCACAATTCTGGAGTCCCAAATTCAGTATTGACATCTGGCGTTCCGCCATATTTGTCCAGCTTTGCCCAGGCGCACACCTGGCTGCTATAAGCATGTCTAGATCCAGCTTCTTAAACAGATAAATGAGGGAACATTTGATCGCTTCCAGCGTGTTTCGTTGGTCTGTTCCACCATCAGAAAATTTCATTAAGATTTTTGGTATGGACTCCAGTTCTCCCAGCTGTTGCTCTACAGCTACCGCGTGTCTAAATGGACCGGAGCCTTGGAAGATCGAATCGTTAAGGGTAACTTGCACTTCACCCCGACAAAATGATTTGTTCACATCTGTGGGAACATCCACCTTCAGATAAACAGAGGGGGTCAAGCTGCCCTTGTGGTGTCAGGGATTCATTGACGTCCGTTTTTACTACCGTTAAACGGTAGAAAAAAAATGTCAAAAACTGAATATAGACAGCAAAAAACTCAAAAGTGTACGTTTTGGACAAGAAATACTCAATGTTTTTGACGGAAACTCAATACTCGAAATGGTGCAAATTATTTCAGTGATGTGAAAATCATCGCCGATCCTTCGACAATTTGCGAGTTCTGCGAAACGTACACAAACTGAAGTGGCGGTTTTCACATGTTTTGCTGACGTAATGCGCTAACTAATCCTCGGAGACCTTTGCTCCATTATTTTTTGGGAGCCTCGAATACTCTCTGTAATGGTTCCCGACTGGCGCCGAAGGTATGAGTGTATTCTCCTTCGCTCGGCTGCTGGTGCACAGCTACCTACGTTAAACCCAACAGACGAAAACAGTCTATATGAAGGAATTGAATGCTAGCTGGCGGTCTGCAGACGAAAAGTACACGAGGGTGAAAACGAAACCTGGGACATTTTGGATATCATTTAGCAGATGAATTTGATTCGGATTCGTTCATAATTAGAATGACAAACAATTTTCCCTAAGACAGAACACCGGGCAAAGTAGAATCAAGCGGTAGGAAATTTATGAAAATAAAATTGGATCGTTTCTGCAGAGACATTGCGTGTATGATACCCGTCATGAACAACAACAACAACGCGGTCTAGCACTTTACGTTGAGAACATGCAATTTCTTCAGAAGTCGGTTTATTTGAGGTCTAGATTTTAACTTTAACGGCATTGCATTTCTTGTTTATGTCCGTGACTCTTGAATTTTTGTTGGTAATTTTTATCTTTCACTGTAAAAACCATCATGGTATAAAATGAGAAAATGTGGTACAAAAATATCTGGAATTTCCTTATTTTTTTTAATGTTTTTGCGTATCTCATATAAATCCATAGCCTAGTCTTTATATAAAGGTTCATTAATAACAATTGTTGATTTACTGCTTGTCAGGGAATGCAGCAGGTGGCCAGATTTTTATTTATTTTTTTTTTTTTATGATTATTATTTTTTTTTGCAATGCGGAAAATTTCAATATTTGTTTCATATGCAATACAAAGATACAAATGAAATAAAATTAAGAGTATATACTTACCACTTACCAAACATGATTAGGTTGAATACTGCTCATCAATGGAGATAATCACTCGCCTGAACTAATTTGTGCTATTATATGTGTGCTAACCACCCTCCTCAGAATAAATGAGGCGATTTCAATTTTTCCCATTGAGAAGTTTACATCTAGTTGTGCAGTAACTAGCACTAGTGAAAATGGCAACTGGTCACGAAATGCTTGGTTCCGCAAATTTGGATTCTTTGGATTCTCGCAAACTAAGCCACTAAGAATCCAACTGGATTCTCGCAAAATTTTGCAAAATTCTACCCCTGCAGTTCCTTTGTTCTGAAGTTAGACGGCAACCATGCGATGGACGTAAAGTAGAAGTCTGAGTTCAAGACATCATTCTGCTTGACAGCTGCTACATCTTACGTGAAAATCCGCTGATGATGTAAGGATTTTATAGCGTCTCTTGCAAGCGTTATATGATAATTCTCTTTGAATGTTTATGATAGTTTGTGATCTCTTACCGCTGTTGGTGTTGCTACAAACACGAGGTCCAAAAAAATGAAATCTATTAAAATAAGTGAGCAAGTTACAATACAGAACATGTGTTTTTTTGTCATTCAGATGACCATTATCCAAATCACATTAGATAGCTCACCTTAGTACTACAGAAACTAATTGTTCATATCTTAATTGGTAGGGTGGTAAAAACATTCAAAAACTCAATATCAACTTGTGGGTGGGCCGTAAAAACTTGGAAAAACTCAATTTGAGCATAAAAAGAACTCAATATTTTATAGTGGGTAGTAAAAATTTGGACTTCTATGAATCCCTGGGTGTACATCATGGTCCAGGGCTGATACTGTTGTGTTTACTGGTGCCAAAGTTTTCTTGCCACGAACTCCCGTTGACAGAGGCAATCCTGGTTCCCCGAGTGGGATCTTCGCTTTGTCGTCACAGCTGAGAAAGATGCAGAGTGCACCCAGAACTACAGACAGGCACTTCATGTAGCAGCACAATAGTGATCATCTACATGTTGGGCTCGAAGCTGCCTTCGCTGTATCTTGTACTGAACTTGATATCGTGATGTGAAGTTCAGGGCGGCATGGGTATATGGATTTCTCGGTGTGAATTGGAGGCGAACAAGAGTAGACGAGGGAATAGGAGTGCCCTCCGGACATTGATCCTTGGCCCTCTGGATAAGGTCTTTGAGCGATATCCATTCAGACATATGGGCCACGTTGTGGCGACGCTCATCTGCGGCAGTAACTTGTTCAATAACAGTTCCTAAATGCTCCCAGAATATATCAAATGTTCCAGTTGGGCGCCCAGCGTTTAGTTTTCGCAGGTCCGACAGCAGACCCTGTTCACCAAGAAATATCAATCTAAGCCTCTGCTGGGTTTCGGAATGCTCCGCCGCTGATGAATCAAGAGCCAGTTCTTTGTAAATGAAGTCAACGATGCTTGGTGATAAAGTCGCCACATTTTCAAACTTTTGTTTGAAGACTCGCCTCATCAAACGCGTATGAAACACGGGCAGTGAAGGTTCGACTTCTAACATCACCCTTGCAGTTTCTGTTAGTGTTTCCTCATCTGTCCGTTTCCCCATGACCTGCACGATAAATACAACTGTTGTATGAGCACCCCCTGGAGCATACTTGAAAATATCAATGGGGACCGACAACTGCAAGTCTTCTAGGAATCTGTGTCGTTGCATAGTTGACACGAATGCAGACTGTAGATGCTGACTTTCATCGAAGAAAACTGGTTTCCGTAAACCAGCCTCCTTAACAGCTGTATCGAGCAATGAATAGGTCTTCCCCACTCCATATGTTGCTGCTGTTCGATGCTCAACCGTAATGTTCTCTGAAACAGTTCTTACAGGGTGGTCTAATTTTTGTCGTTTTGTTTGCAGTTCAAGTTGTGTGTCCAGGTAAGAGCTATATGACTGAAGGCAGTCCCCCAAATTCCGAATAGCAGCATTGATAGCAACCCACGATGCAGTTGATATACTAGGCCTCAGGGAAATGCTGTACAGCGCCTCAGCATGACTTTTGAGAGAACTACTGGACATTTGTTGGGGTTTTGTCTTCTTCTTTTTGATGTCGTCATACCCCTGGTATCGGTCAAATATGGGTGGAACTGGCTGAACGTCACTTCGTTTCAACGCGGCTGAATGAATGGTCTTGTGCTGGTTCGTCACATACCACAGTGCATTACACAGAACCTGCAATTCAAAACATAGGTTCCATGTGAAAGATAGGACATGGAATAAAAAAATAATATTAGCAGTAAAAAAGAATTCACATGTGTGAGTAAGCGATCTGTCAGTGTGAGTGACAGTGAGTGATCTGTCAGAGTGAGTAAGTGATATGTCAGAGTGAGTGATCTGTCTGAGTGAGTGAGCGAGTTTAGTGATCTGTCAGAGTGAGTAAAGTGACCTGTCACGAGCGAGTGATCTATCTGAGTGAGGAAATTATGTCAGAGTGAGTGAGTGAAAGTGATCTGTCAGAGTCCGTGAGCGAGTTAGTGATCTGTCAGAGTCAGTGAGTGATATGTCAGAGTGAGTGAGGAAGTGATCTGTCAGAGTGAGTAAGTGATATGTCAGAGTCCGTGAGCGAGTTAGTGATCTGTCAGAGTCAGTGAGTGATATGTCAGAGTGAGTGAGGAAGTGATCTGTCAGAGTGAGTAAGTGATATGTCAGAGTGAGTGAGTGATCTGTCAGAGTGAGTAAGTGATATGTCAGAGTGAGTGATCTGCCAGAGTGAGTAAAGTGATCTGTCACGAGCGAGTGATCTATCTGAGTGAGGAAGTCCGTGAGCGAGTTAGTGATCTGTCAGAGTCAGTGAGTGATCTGTCAGATTGAGTGAGGAAGTGATCTGTCAAAGTGAGAGAGTGAAAGTGATCTGTCCGAGTGAGTGAAAGTGATCGGTCATGGAGTGAATGGAGGTTTCATGCCACATTCAGTATGATATTTCAGCCACCAACAGCATTCACTTGTCTAGTATACCATATAATACTTCTGGAATCTGCATTCTATCTTTAATATCAAATTACAATGCCTGAATATTATTCTTATGGACAGTTATCTGTGTTGTAAATCTGATAAAAGATAAAGGCTATTACTCTTTTATAGATTTTTTAAGAGACCGTCGTGCATAATGCTAAAAAAAATATCAGGTTTACACAACAAACTCTATTTGCTACAGACTACAGCCACCAAAGCACAATAATATCTTCATGCTGAAATCAAATTGCGTTATTAAAGACTGGAAGGGATTATTTGTACCGCAACCTTGAAAGGATATATGTTGGCAGTTTTGGAAAGATAGCAAGAGGTTAATGGTTTAAAACGTCAATACTTTACCTGCAGCACCTGGATATTATAACAAAAACAAAAAATTATGTTTAATATCTAGGAATTATTCAATGTTCAATATCTATGAATCATTCAATGTACAGATTTGTTAAAATGCTAAAAATGACAAAACATTTGGTGCATAACTCGTATAGTATATACAATGAGACATTTGTGTTTGATGGAGAAGTACTGGACATCAGATCAGAGTGGCGTAAGAAATGGAAGCTTAATATTCCATTTTTTTCTGTTCGAAAATAGCGTAGATTTAAACTATATTGTCTGACATACTCCCCTCCGAGCACGCAGTAGTTTTATGAAAACTGTCACCATGTTCCTCAAACAAGTTGATCAGGTCATTGAAAAGATCATCTTTCCTACTCAGGCGTCCCGCAGCCACACCCGCACTGCATTGTAAATTTATTTTCAGCTTTGAAAGGCATGTCTTTCTGACGTTTAGAAGAGGGTGATGATTCAGCGGTAAATGACTAAAATAATTGAGTACAAACACTGAATTTATGGGTTAACTCTTCTGTAACTTGCTTCCAAAGTTAAGTTTATAATTTTCAATCTAAAGATTTGACAGGCTTCCCTGTTGTATAAACAGGTCAAGGCAGACATGGCAGAGGACTTTTATATGCAGAGCTTTTATGCTCAACTGAGATTTTAAATCCCAGAAAGATATATAAATATATCCAACTTCAGTGGAATAATTTGACTATCTTTGAATCCGATTCAAATGTCATTTGCAAGTGTTGCAAAGATTAACTTCAACAGATGAAAATTGTTCCAGAATATCGGTCTGCCTTTTGCTTTGATCTATTAAATATAACTTTGGGGCCATTCCAGCTCTTCATAAATATTGGATGTGGATGTGACAAAATAAGTATCTATTTCTGTTGGGCAATAGAACACCTAGTTTTTCTATTTTTGAAGTAATAAATTAGAATCTACATTTTAGAGAGTAAGAATCTGAAATTAGACTGGTATAAAATAAACTGATTAACTGGCAAGACAGGTGGTACAGCTTGAAAGATCCAGTGACTGTGACAGACAATTTATACCTAGCTGTTTTTTTCGGTGGCAATCTCCGTTCTGGGGACATGAGCATGTCGAATGCAGACCTTGGTCGATTCGTGACATCATCGTCAGGTTCATCGCTGTTGCGGCAACTACACTTGACATGGACAAATCGTATACCAAATGCGCTTATAGCGGACATAACTCCCGTCGACAGGTCTGGAATGTCTATCCAGGGTCCACTTTCCGACTTGGCACACAGAATCGATGACGATGGATCAGGTGGATCGTGCAGCAATTTCATAATTTCTTCGAAAGAATCAGACCCGTTTACGTTTATAAAGCGCCGCATTTCTCTATTTCTGCCACAGCGATCGATAATAGCGCAAATTAATGCCATTTCTCGAGTAAACTTCAACCCAGCTGTCAGAGTTTGCCTTCAAGTTCCAACCAGCCGACGTGGGCGGAAGTTGACAAGACACGTGACAACGATGTAGTCGAAAACTGCCGGAAAGTGCCGAAGCGGTCAGTTCGCCCGACGAAAGCTTTTGAGAGACGTGAGAGAGACACACGGAGGAAAAAAAATTATACAAAAACAATTAGGGTCGGCAGGAAATTTTAGGGTCGGTCGGGTTGCCGGAAACACCGTTTTTTTTTTTTTAGGCCTTATTATATACTTTTGCGGTACTACGGTAATTTCCCTATTAATTCGCGATGTAGTGATGAAACTCGCCACTCCAAAAATTGGCTACTTTCAAATTATTTGTCGAGCGAATTCCAGAAAAACGCAAGTGTTCGAATTAAATGTCGCGCCGATTTTCACGGGAGATCCAAAATGGCGGACCGCTTTGCCGTGGTCGTAGTGATCGTATTTATTACCGTGTATTAACTTTGATGTCTCATCATAGTTTCCATAAAAGGCAGTGTATGATGTCAGAAAATCTCCTCTACCCTGATAAAGGCGTCTAATTATGCCCCCCCTCTAGTTTGCCCCCCCTCTTAACTAGAGGGCGGGCATATAGCGATCGCTTTGTCCGTCCGTCCGTCCGTCTGTCCGTCCGTCTGTCCGTCTGTCTGTCTGTCCATCCGTCTGTCCGTCCGAATATCTTGTCCGGGCAATATCTCGGTTAATATTTGATGGACAGGATTGAAACTTGCATAGAATGTGGCCAGTGACTCGTAGTTGTGCAGCGTAGAGTTTTTTCCGAGTTCCGGTATAATTTTCAAGAGTTATGGCCCTTTTTCTGAAATCTCTGTGAATGGGACTTGTCCGGGCAGTATCTTGGTTAATATTGTATGGACAAGTATGAAATTTGCATGATATGTGGTTAGTGACCCACAGTTGTGCAGCGTAAAGTTTCTCCACGTTTCGCTCATATTTTCAAGAGTTATAGCCCTTTGTTCCTGAATTCTCCATGGATTGGGACTTGTCCGGGCTGGATCTCGATTAATATTGTATGGACAATTATGAAATTTGCAGGATGTGTGGTCAGTGCCCTGTAGTTGTGCAGCATGAAGTTTCTCCGAGTTTCGCATATATTTTCAAGAGTTATGGCCCTTTTTTCTTCAAATCTTTGTGAATTGGAACTTGTCTGGGCTGGATCTCGGTTAATATTGTATAGACAATTATGAAATTTGCAGGATATATGGTCAGTGCCCTGTAGTTGTGCAGCATGAAGTTTCTCCACATTTCGCGTATATTTTCAAGAGTTGTGGCCCTTTTTTCTTCAAATCTTCGTGAATTGGGATTTGTAAGTCTGGATCTCGGTTAATATTGTATGAACAAGTATGAAATTTGCATGACATGTGGTCAGTGACCCATAGGTGTGCAGCGTGAAGTTACTCTGTTTTCGGTTATATTTTCAAGAATTATGGCCCTTTGTTTAAACCTAAGTGAATGGGATATATTTCTTTGTCCAAGCTGGATCTCAGTCCATAACCGATTTGAACCAGGAAAATGGCTATATTATATGTTATTCTACATTCCAAAGCAGACAACATAGGTCCTGAAGTATGAAATTGCCCCCAAAACAGTGAATTGGATGCAAAATTCAAAGTTCACTGATCGCTTCATAATTTCACCACAATATACTCCCAATGAATGTAGGTCTCATAACCAGGTCACATTTTCGGATTTGGCGAAAGCCCTGGCGACCATCTTGCATCGAAGCATCGTATTATCACTTGTTGCTTAATACTTGGAATATGTATTATGTGAGGCATGGCAAAAAAGTGACTGAGACAGAATTTTTATAATTATCCAAATTAGGCCTCCACCAACCAAAAAAGAAATGCAGAACAATGGTGGGGCAGTGTCGGATTAAAGTGGAACGGGGGGGGCATACAATTGAGCAATCTCTGATTGCTTCCTTCCTGTGTTTTATTTGAGGAAGTCAACCAGATTGATCGAGTGACAAGTTCAGCAAGATCATGCAGATTTTTGAGCTGACGTCCGTAAATTCGCGTCCATAATAACATCGTAAAAGTAGACCAAAACATTGAACGTATTCCTTCCTTTTTGTTCAGTATTAGCTATGATCTATATTATGAAACCTAACTGACATGGAATTGAAAGAATATTCTGGAAATATAAAACTATACACATATTAGAGTATTCCATGTTCGAGTCGTTCGGTATGTCAACGTTGTTGTTATGAACCCTGAAAATGGCCTGTATCACAAGCTTTAGACAGATAAGCGGACTGCCATAGACTTTTTGGTCTGCACTGTCCATGATTTTACACACACCATCCAGGACTTGAATAAATATCCCGGACCTATTAAACGAAATGAATGTAGAATTAACGGCGGATTGTACAAGAGAACCGAGTGTCAGTCGGCAATACAAGTATGAGAATATCTATTACGGTACAGGTACTGTAACATTTTACTAAAAGTATGGGGTCGAAGTATGATACATGTATCGTTCTGAATATTAATTAGCTACTGGTAGGTTCTCATCTCAGAAACTTTACCTATTGCCGTTTAAATGTTTCTCAAATTTGTTTAGAATTAGAGTAATGGAATGGCGATAGCGATGTTTTGATTCTTATTGTAAAAATGCGGGGTGTAATTCCAAAGAATTTTTATTGCTGGAATTTCGGTAAGTTCGTGGGTATTCATAAGAAGTATTTTCATTAACAATAAAATATTTAACTAGGTAAGTCTTTATGATAACTATATTTGAACAAAACAGAGCACATGCAGAGATGATTGTTGTCGGCGCTTCACATCGCAAAATTTGTTTTTGTCCCCTGTTGGGGAAAACTGACATTTGTCAACTGTGTGATTTCCTGTCTATGTTGCGTTAAACGATAGGTGTATTTTGTTAAAACTTTTTCATTTTAAGTTTATCTAATTATCTAAATAAGCAGGTGTGTTTTGCCTTTATGGCCAGTGTCACAACTCCAAGACTACCCCTGAGTTTCAGTTGGCCGACTCTGACGATGAAGACTTCCTTGGATTTTCTGCGGAAGATATTCCCCCGGAAATGAAGATCGATGAGACCAGTTTGTCCGCATCTGAATCTGCCGATTTGAAAACTTGTAGCTTTAATCTCGGATAAATTAAATCCAGTACACAATGCCTCAGTAAATTGCATGTATGATGCTTTTATTTTATGCAGTTTTATGTTATATATTGTTATCGTAGTGCTCCTGTAATAAAATAAAGTGCTGTATTCTCATATATCCGTTTTACACTGTTGTATCAAATCGTCACCACTCACTTGAGCTTGTTGCCTGCCGTTCAGTTGTTCGTATTCCACATAAACGGCATGGTAATTTCAATAATCTCACATGATTGAAAGTTCCTGGTTCACAATATATGACTGCCAACTCAAAATCAAGTCATTCAACAATGTTTAATTCTTGAAAAGAAAAACTTTTACCTGCATCCGATCGTCTTTCTGGTTTGAGATTTGGCCCGACTGTAGCTTTTCCATAATTTATAAATATACACTCAGTAAATACATGTATAACCTGATCCACTTCAGGAAATATACAGAAATTGACATTTCAATTAACCGGTAAATTAGATCATCTATGTAAGTTGTGATTGTATTCTGATCGGAGAATCATGACGAAAAGCTCAGCAAATGTACAATCCCGTTTCTCAACGGTTTAGTGAAATTAATTCAGCCTTTCAGAGAATCTAGTTGAGAAAAGTTATAAAATATATTCATATCTTCAATATCATGATGATTTTGTCGTGCAGTACTGAGAACCATATCGTGGATGGATTTATTCCATTTTCCTAAAAAAAATTCTAAACACTACTAATATCCAAATTATAACCGCGGCATGCGATTGTTGACTCCAGGTCAGATCGACAGCCGGCTTCATCTGAAAATATATTAGCATAAAATGTATTCTATTTAATCACCAACGTATAAAAGTTAAAGGGGCCATGAATTAATGAGGGACGATGAACCACCGTAAAGACTTGAACAGAAAAGGAGCGCCATGAAAATTTCCTAAGAGCGGGTCACGTCGACCATCGTTGTCGATGATTTTTATGTTTCGTTCAAACATAATTCATTCGCACGCAGTTCTGCTTTCTCGGAAAATATTTACCGTGTTTTTCAAATAAAGGAATGCTGATTGAAAAAATGATATTTGATATACGAACGCTGGAAACTGAAGAATGATTCAATAGCGGGCCGTGTGCAGACACTCGACCACGTGCGGGGGACTACCGTATATATTTTACCCGACTGCGGCGAAACGCGATCAAGTTAGGATAAAATTACAGGACTGCGGAGTTAATTGAATCAATTTTTTTCCTTATAGACTGTAAGTAATAGTAATTCAGTCTGATTATAAAATTTGTACCATTCCCTGTTGTTTCTCTGCGTTTACGAATAATAGCATACGGCGACATACATTGTACTATACGAGATTCTAGTAACATATTCACTTTACTTTCATCGGCACGAACTCCGTGGCGAAAACGGGAGTGTTCGAATTTATTGTTTCACGGGTATATTGAAAATGCTCCCGTTTTCGTTTTATTAGGATGGACAAAATCACGACGGGGGAAAAATCGGCCGTTTTCGAATTAAATTTGGAAGGTGAATTAATAGGGAAATTACCGTACCTGTGGTTTATTCTGGATGTTTGAAAACATTAAAATGATTCAGTTTTTGTAGGGCTTCTCGACCGAAGATACACTGAAACATTGATTGTCTTCACTCTGGCATTACACATAGACTACTTTGCTGTCAACCAATCACACATGCTTTGACTGCAAGCAAATTTTGGTCTCTGTTGATGGCATCCAGCAAATCTTATGAATGTTATTAGCTTTGCCCCCCCAAATAACCGATTCACGCCAACCATATTGGTTCTCCCTCTCCAAACACAGAGCTTGCAGTGTTCGAAATCTATGGTCGTCTACTCGTCATTGGTGATGAAAAAAATAGACAACTGCGAATAAAATTTTCAAGAAGTCAAGATGGCAAGGAGAAATCAATGTATTGTCCTGAAGTTGCCAAACATTGTCCACCATCAGCCATGTCAGCAATGAGTAGAATTACATAAAATTTACCAGCCATAACTGTGTCAGCTTCTTCCAAAATGAAAAGTTTTTCCATGGGCATCTGCTGAATGTTAAGTTGAGAGAGAGAGAGAGAGGGAGAATCAAGGTTTAACGTCGCATTCAGCAATATTTCAGCTATAAAGAATTGGTCTACTTTTCTTTCGCATGATGTTCATGATCCTGCTTATTTGTAGACCACATTACAGTTCATTTGTAGACCACATTACAGTTCATTTGTAGACCACATTACAGTTCATTTGTAGACCACATTACAGTTCATTTGTAGACCACATTACAGTTCATTTGGAGAAAGAGAAGCAGCTTCACTGATGATAGAACAATTAGCCCTCGTTGAAAAAGTTATACCCACTGAATTAATTTTCTGTGCAAAATTCACTTTGTTGGCATTGGTAACAGACTGGTGGTATGACATGGGAGATAACTGTTTTGCATATTATGCTGTATTCCACGGCGAGTAAAAGAAAATTCGCTTGTCATTCTGGTAACTAAATTTTCGCCTTCACTCGACAAATTGCGAATCATTGACAAGCTAATTTTCATGCACTAGTTTGTGCTTACATAGAATATTCTCATTCCAACCACAATTAGGATTCACCCTTTAATTTGTTCATGTCTTACCCAAATAGCACAATTTTAATTGAGCAAAATCGATTGATTACATTATACAGTCATATCCAGATTTATGAACCTGATTTACCAGATCTGCAGAGGGAAAATGAGGTTGTCATGTGAAGAGACAAAAACAATTTGCCTTTGCCACAGGGCTACTAGACAGGTATCATTTCGACCTGTGTATGTTGTTGATTTTTTTCATGCTCTAATAAAATAAACAGGTGATGCTATATGAATTAGAGATAAGATCCTGAATGTTCAAGTAGTACGATGTGTTAGCCTGATTGCATAGTGATAATTAACTGCAGTTAAATAGCAAAAGTGATATTTCAACTGCACTGAAATATCACTTACGGTAAGTTCCCTAAGTATTCGCGACCCTAAGTAAATTCGAAAACGGGCATTTTTCGCCAAGTCACGTGACACTGTTCCCTAAGTAATCAAAAGCTGCCCCTTTGCGAAAAACCGCGGTTCTAACTATTTGAAAATCCCTGATTTATCGTGGTCGCGAGATTGATAATATTATGTAGTTGTGCGATGGAACCACTTCCAGATCAACGAGTTTCCTTAGAATTAGTATTTGATGAACCTTGCAAACTTTTTGAGCATTTTGAACATAACCAATTGTAACAACTAAGTTGATTTTCATTATGTCTCAAACGAAATGTATCCAATGTTTAAACCGCGATTTCTCATGCCATGGTCATTAAATTGGGAATATTGCCGTTTACGGGGACGTGCGATATTAAACATTGCCGATTGAAGAGAGCATACATTCGATATTATACTGAAAATAACAAAATGAAGAACTGGAAGTTACGTTTCATTCGGTCTTAACCCTTTCACCGATCAAACCCGGTAAACAGGGCTAGCGAGAGTGCGTACCCATACGATCATACCCGGTAGACCGGGTTAGCTTTAAAACCGTTGGCTATCACGATGGGTACAGCACTTTCACTTTTTTGCATTCGTTTTAACGGAAACCTATCACACACTGTATACTTCTGGAAAGCCAAAACCCTGATCAATTTGATTATAGAAATTGTTTGCTTGTTTGAAAAATAAATAAAACAAATTTAGATGTTGAACGAAAAAAATCGGAAGCCGCAAAAATGGGAAAAAATCATCGAAAACCTCATCCTAACTCCTGTATTTTTGAAGCTACATGACGGGTAAAGCGTGGTGAATATTCCCCCGACGACTGAAACTGCCAACGACGACCGGCAAAGTTTATTTCCATATTTTTACGAGTCTTGATCCGCAAAATCCATCGAACAAGTTTCAAAATGTCGGCAGCAAGCTGCGTTTAATAGTAAGCCGACGAGCCAATCGGTATGCGTAATTTTGCCCACGTGACCTCTAGCAGCCAACAGATTTAAGACGAGCGTAGACAGTGGCTGAAAGGATGGAATGACATCATTTTATAATCCAATCGTATCCTTCGTTTTATTTTGCCATCCATTCCAGGTTATTTCCTGTGTAGAAAGGTGAAAGGTCGCGAGAGGTCGAACATGAAAATTGGCAGAGTAAAACTCGAGAAAAACGCTGTCAAATGCGGTCGAAAAAAGACGATTTCTCCGTTGGTTTTTGACGTTTTTAAGTCGATAAAGCCGGGGAGAGCGCATTCTCTCGCAGTAAAACCTAATTTTGTATGCTATTTATTTATTTTGCTATAAAACTAGAGCAAATAACACTGGAGTGTGTATTGTGGAGACAGGTTTCTTATGTTTTTCTGCAAATCTCGGACGCAAACGCAATTTCTAGAATTCCAAAGACAACATATACAAATTTTAACAGTTCTCAGGGAATTGATCG
>JAVTVY010015799.1:0-63886 GCA_036873755.1 Hanleya hanleyi | reverse complement strand
AAGTCATGCTCACCCCTCTCTCCAATGATGCTCATGTATATCATAAATTAAATATTAATTTATCACATTTCACGAGAAGATACAATATATACTACTTATCATCTTGATAGTATAATCATTATAGTTTATATGGATAAACATTTTTAGGTTTATGGCTAATGAATATAGCCAAGCCTGCCAATGAAGGTTAAAAAGGTAAATTTACAGGTAAATTGATATATGTGCCAATGGTTCTATTTCTATATTGGAAATTGTTGAAATACTAATACGATTTTATCTTTCAGGGCTACTATATGCATCATGATGTGTTTGGCTCCAAAGGCGATTTCATCACATCACCTGAAATCAGCCAAATGTTTGGCGAGGTAATACCTCAGAAAATATTGAACATTATGAACCAGGTATTCTGTAATTATTAGGAAATTAGGAATTAGGAAACTGTATAAGCCTACATTATAGATCATTGATAGCTTTACTCTTTTTCACGAGTGATATAAGGTACCGGTACTGACGAATAAGCACTCTTTCACTAATTCGTTATGGTAGGCCAGTACAAAACGCCTGGATTGAATGGAAAACCCACACATCCAATCGAATAATTATAAGAGAGACTTGTATGTATTCTCTTATTCTGTAATTGTTAAAACATTAATGCAAATTGCTTTCAGTTACTGGGAGTGTGGTGTATTAATGAGTGGATGCAATGTGGCTCACCTCAACATGTTCATGTAGTGGAGTTAGGACCTGGGAGAGGAACACTGGCTGATGATATGCTCAGGGTAAGCATGGTAAGGATGTGGGAAAATACCGAAGGATTAGCCAATAAGTTATGTTGGTGATAAAACAGCAGAGCAGGTATGTTCATGATAGAGTAACTCACCCAACCAGGCATGTTGATGACTCACCTGACCAGGTATGTTGATGATAGAGTAACTCACCCGACCAGGCATGTTGATGACTCACCTGACCAGGTATGTTGATGATAGAGTGACTCACCTAACCAGGTATGTTGATGATAGAGTAACTCACCCGACCAGGCATGTTGATGACTCACCTGACCAGGCATGTTGATGATAGAGTGACTCACCTGACCAGGTATGTTGATGATAGAGTGACTCCCCTGACCAGATATGTTGATGATAGAGTGACTCCCCTGACCAGATATGTTGATGATGATAGAGTGACTCACCTGACCAGGTATGTTGATGATAGAGTGACTCCCCTGACCAGATATGTTGATGATAGACTGACTCCCCTGACCAGATATGTTGATGATGATAGAGTGACTCCCCTGACCAGGTATGTTGATGATGATAGAGTGACTCACCTGACCAGGCATGTTGATGACTCACCTGACCAGGTATGTTGATGATAGAGTGACTCCCCTGACCAGGTATGTTGATGATGATAGAGTGACTCACCTGACCAGGCATGTTGATGATGATAGAGTGACTCACCTGACCAGGTATGTTGATGATGATAGAGTGACTCCCCTGACCAGGTATGTTGATGATGATAAAGTGACTCACCTAACCAGGTATGTTGATGATGATAGAGTGACTCACCTGACCAGGCATGTTGATGATGATAGAGTGACTCCCCTGACCAGGTATGTTGATGATGATAGAGTGACTCACCTGACCAGGTGTGTTGATGATGATAGAGTGACTCACCTGACCAGGCATGTTGATGACTCACCTGACCAGGTATGTTTATGATAGAGTGACTCACCTGACCAGGCATGTTGATAGTGATAGGATGACTCATCTGACCAGGTATGTTGATGATGATAGAGTGACTCACCTGACCAGGTATGATGATGATAGAGTGACTCCCCTGACCAGGCATGTTGATGACTCACCTGACCAGGTATGTTGATGATAGAGTGACTCCCCTGACCAGGTATGTTGATGATGATAGAGTGACTCACCTGACCAGGTATGTTGATGATAGAGTGACTCACCTGACCAGGTATGTTGATAGTGATAGAGTGACTCACCTGACCAGGTATGTTGATGATAGAGTGACTCACCTGACCAGGCATGTTGATGATGATAGAGTGACTCACCTGACCAGGTATGTTGATGATGATAGAGTGACTCACCTGACCAGGCATGATGATGATAGAGTGACTCCCCTGACCAGGCATGTTGATGACTCACCTGACCAGGTATGTTGATGATAGAGTGACTCACCTGACCAGGTATGTTGATGACATTAGTATGATACACCTGACCAGGTATGTTGATGATATTAGTATGGCATACCTGATCAGGTATGTTGATATTAGTATGACACACCAGACCAGGTATGTTGATGATATAAGTATGACACACCAGACCAGGTATGTTGATGACATTAGTATGACACACCTGACCAGGTATGTTGACGACATTAGTATGACACACCTGACCAGGTATGTTGACAACATTAGTATGACACACCTGATCAGGTATGTGATGATATTAGTATGATACACCTGACCAGGTATGTCGATGATATTAGTATGACACGCCTGACCAAGTATGTTGATGACATTAGTATCACACACCTGACCAGGTATGTTGATGATATTAGTATGACACACCTGACCAGGTATGTTGATGATATTAGTATGACAAACCTGACCAGGTTATGTCGATGATATAGTGTATGACACACCTGACCAGGTATGTTGATGATATTAGTATGAGACACCTGGACCAGGTATAATATATTAGTATGACACACCTGACCAGGTATGTTGAATGATAGTATGACACACCTGACCAGGTATGTTGATGATATTAGTATGACACACCTCACCAGGTATGTTGATGATATTAGTATGACACACCTGACCAGGTATGTTGATGACATTAGTATGAGACACCTGGCCAGGTATGTTGATGATATTAGTATAACACACCTGACCAGGTATGTTGGTGATATTAGTATGACACACCTGACCAGGTATGTTGATGATATTAGTATGACACACCTGACCAGGTATGTTGATGATATTAGTATGACACACCTGACCAGGTATGTTGATGATATTAGTATGACACACCTGACCAGGTATGTTGATGATATTAGTATGACACACCTGACCAGGTATGTTGATGATATTAGTATGATACACCTGACCAGGTATGTTGATGATATTAGTATGGGACCAGGTATGTCGATGATATTAGTCTGACACGCCTGACCAGGTATGTCGATGATATTAGTCTGACACACCTGACCAGGTATGTTGATGACATTAGTATGAGACACCTGACCAAGTATGTTGATGATATTAGTATGACACACCTGACCAGGTATGTTGATGATATTAGTATGGCACACCTGACCAGGTATGTTGATGATATTAGTATGAGACACCTGATCAGGTATGTTGATGATATTAGTATGACACACCTGACCAGGTATGTTGATGATATTAGTATGAGACACCTGACCAGGTATGTTGATGATATTAGTATGACACACCTGACCAGGTATGTTGATGATATTAGTATAACACATCTGACCAGGTATGTGAATGATATTAGTATGACACATCAGACCAGGTATGTTGATGATATTAGTATGACACACCAGACCAGGTATGTTGATGATATTAGTGTGACACACCTGACCAGGTATGTTATGATATATAAGGATCACGCGTGAATTGGTAAAGCAGCTTATTGATATTAGTATGACACACCTGACCAGGTATGTTGATGATATTAGTATGACACACCTGACCAGGTATGTTAATGATATTAGTATGACACACCTGACCAGGTATCTTAATGATATTAGTATGACACACCTGACCAGGTATGTGAATGATATTAGTATGACACACCTGACCAGGTATGTTGATTATATTAGTATGACACACCTGACCAGGTATGTTAATGATATTAGTATGACACACCTGACCAGGTATGTTATGATATAAGGATGTCATGCCTGACCAGGTATGTTAATGATATTAGTATGACACACCTGACCAGGTATGTTGATGATATTAGTATGACACACCTGACCAGGTATGTTAATGATATTAGTATGACACACCTGACCAGGTATGTTAATGATATTAGTATGACACACCTGACCAGGTATGTGAATGATATTAGTATGACACACCTGACCAGGTATGTTGATGACATTAGTATGACACACCTGACCAGGTTATGTTGATGATATTAGTATGACACACCTGACCAGGTATGTTGATGATATTAGTATGACACACCTGACCAGGTATGTGTTAATGATATTAAGTATGACACAAATTTACCAGGTATGTTAATGATATTAGTATGACACACCTGACCAGGTATGTGAATGATATTAGTATGACACACCTGACCAGGTATGTCAATGATATTAGTATGACACACCTGACCAGGTATGTTAATGATATTAGTATGACACACCTGACCAGGTATGTTAATGATATTAGTATGACACACCTGACCAGGTATGTTAATGATATTAGTATGACACACCTGACCAGGTATCTTAATGATATTAGTATGACACACCTGACCAGGTATCTTAATGATATAAGGATGATTTGTTGTTGATAATAATAGAATGACACCGGAATAGGCATGGTGTTGATGAAATATGATTTAATGAGTTGAGGACTCTCATGTTGATAGTATAAGAATTTTAATTTTCCATCATAGAAATTAATATACACCAAAACCACACAGGATAAACCAGATTGCATTCATTATTTCAGAATTTTCCAACCAACTTATAAACTGACATACTGTGTTGTAAATTTCAGGTGTTTTCACAATTTAAAGAAATGAAAGAGGCTGTATCTCTACACCTGGTAGAAGTCAGCCCTAAATTGAGTAAGATGCAACTGCACAAATTATCTGGACAGTTAGCAAACCAGACTGGGCAGGACTCGCAGACTCCACCAGGAGAGAATCACCTCCATTATAACAGTTGTTTGAGTCACTACGGTCCTCAAATCTACTGGTACAAACATTTACAGGATGTACCTCAGTCCTTCTCAATATTTATAGCCCATGAGTTCTTTGATGCTCTTCCAGTCCATAAATTCCAGGTATAAACATTTTCTGTTATTGTTATATTGTCCATGTTATTAACTTTACAGGTGATCATCAGCAAGTTTTTATTCACAAAATTACATACTCTATTCCTTCTAATTATTCAGACTGCAAAACTTATACTGTGGAGAGAAATTCTGCAAACATTCTTCAAATTGCACTAGCTATCTTTGCAGTTCTTTGGATCAATAACATATCCTTGCCACAGTATTTAGCACCAGTTGACATAAAAATGGGGGTTTGTCTGCTTCTAAGTCTAAAATTGGTGTTCGAAAAATTAGAATAGGGTAGATTCAATCCCTGTTAGATTTGTGGATTACCTCCCCTGATTGTGCTATGGGGATTATCTCCCTTGATTGTGATAATGAGGATTTGTATGGCGTTATTTGCCAAGATTGTAGTAGTGTTCATTCTAGTACTTCAAAACTTGGTTGTCAGGATATATACTATACAAGCATGTACCTCAGTCCATAGATTATTAGCTGGCAGCAGTCAACATTTCATTGCAGCTTTTGTAAATCTGTACTAACTTCTCGATTGTGTTTGTGTTTGTAACAGAAAACTGAGAGAGGATGGTGTGAGGTGTGTGTGGACGTTGATACGAATGATCAAAGTAAACTGTTCAGGTTTGTTCTGTCACCTGGTCCCACTCTTGCCTCATCTTCACTACTACAGGTCAGCATCAAATGAGTGATTGTTAGTAATAAATCTATCACTTTAAAAATATAATTCCAACATGCAGCTTCGCAAAAAGATCGAGCCCTTCAGGGTGGCATATCATTTGAGGTTGCACATCATTGGCAATGCACATCATTTAAAATAACAATACATTTATTAAGAAATATGATTTCTATATTAGTGATGTTGAGGTTGGATTGAAGGAGGAACTATATTATATAACTTCCAATAAAGATTACATTTTTTTTCGAAAGTAAGCTTACACATCCCATTGCATACATCTGATAAATACATTTTTCAAAAGTGGAAGGCACGGGCACAGGGATTTATAAATCTCTTATCTTAAAAATGTTCCTAGAGACAAGTTTTGTATAGAGTTCAAATAGGGCCGCTATATATTAGCTTATGCCATGTAGAATTTCACGTGATAATGATCACGATAGGGGATGAAGTTTACTCATTACCAATAAATCACGTAAGCTCCGATTTTTTGAGTACGCTATGATAGGTCTCAGATTAAATGGCAAGCGGAGATTTGTTTGGAGTGTTTCGTATTCCTCCTCCAGTATACGGGCCACTTCAACATTCCTACGGCTACATTGGAGAACGAAGGGAATAAACTCTTTGTTAGCAACTTTACCTGGGTCTATGTTCATACCAAAGGGTTGCCGTGTTTGAAGTGTTTAGATCTAAAAGATTCACGAAGTGCGCAGTGATTGTCAGTTTCTTCCTGTGTTGGAAATGTAGGAATTCTTTCTATTGGCATAATTTGAAAATGGTGCTGAAATGAATGTTCCGGTAGATTAAAATGCTCATTGACCGGGCCTTCATTGTCTAAACTGATGTCTGATTTATGTCTGTTGGCACGATATCAAAGTTTATTCTTAGTTATCCAGTTGCATAGATCTGATAAATACATGTACATGTATAGTTAGGAAGAATAGGTGTGCAATTTGGAGCCCGTTCTTGGTGTAACTTTGTGTGATGATATGTGAACAAACAAAGCTAATAACAATGCAATAGTTGGAGTAAATCTATCATTTTCAGTATGCAATAGGACACCAGCACTGTGGTAAATCCTCACATTTGTATGCAAATAAAAGAATGAACAATGACAACTGTTTTCAATCATACTGTAATGCTCCATAATAATGTGCACTGGTAAAGACTGAGACATCACAAACTGATTCAAACTCAGTTTTAATTAATATAGTAAGTTAAATGTGTGGACACAGATGTGGTTGTGCAAAAGCTTTAGGGTCAACCAGAATTTGATAGCAAAATTTAAGGAAATGGCGTCCTTCATTTAAGGCGACACGAAATTAAAAACTAACCAGGGTTCGGTACTGCGGGATTCCCCGCCGGTTATTTTGATATTGTACTTCTGAAATAAAATAATGTCACCAAACTATTAGTAAATACTATAAAGGAATATACTGTAGGTGTTTCGGTATGTATGCCTGTATATACAATGTACACTGCATCTCATACCTAATGACAGGTTAGTATCACATATACGAGATATAAAATTAGAAATTGAAATATGAGGGTATGGAGTTGGGCAATGCATTAGCATGATGTAAGCTTCAGGAAAATTATATAAGGATATGGCATCGGGCGAAGCTTAGTTTAGGTGATGGATGGTGGGGCACAGTGCCCCGAGGGTGGGGACATGCTTCCATGGGTAGCGCATGGGTTGAATAAGTGTAGGATCATGTAAGCTGTGGGAAAATATGATGGTATGGGGTCGGGCAATGCTTAGTTTAGAAGATGTAGGGTGGGGCTCAGTGCCCCAGGGGTGGGGACATGCTCCCGGGGTTAGTGGATGGGTTGAATAAGTGTACAGTATGATCTGAGCTCCCAAACTATATGAGGGTATGGGGTCGGGCAAAGCTTACTTTAGGAGATATGGGGTGGGGTGGACAGGAATGTTCTAAGTCCAAAACTTTAACATTTATTTGGTCCTAGGGTCTCAGGGGTGGGGATATGCTCCCCGAGGGTAGTGGATGGGTTCAGTATGTGTAGCCCGATGTAAGCATTAGGAATAGATGAGAGTACGGGGGGTCGGGCTGGCCTTAGTTTAGGAGACATAGGTGAGGCCGAGAAGCTGTGGACAGAAATTTACTTGGTCCTGGGGTCCCAGGGGTGGGGACATGCTCCCCGAGGCTAGTGGATGGGTTCAATATGTGTAGCCCGATGTAAGCATCTGAAATATGAGGGTTCAGCGGTCGGGCAGGCCTTAGGATCAAACTTTAACATTTACTTGGTCCTGAGGAAAAATGCAGATAGACAGACAGACAGACAGATATCATTGTGGCACCTATATCGAGCTTTCCGCAGCTAAAGCTACGGGCTCGATAAAAATCATTCTGCCTATATTCAGCTCTAATGACACAAAACTGTTCATGATTGAGTAGCTCAACGAGCTGTTAGCACAGAAAAGTTTGAAGATCATCGATTTAAAAATGATTAATAATGGATTATCTGTTTCGAATAAATCGATGCAGAGACAAATAACAATCCGGGTAACATTTTTAAAAGAAAAAAGAACTTGAAACCTTCCGTTATCACTCCTGTTTGGAAACGGCAAAGGCCATGACCTGCTGACCCATGACGTCGAAGTCTGATTTACTACTCTGGTCGACATTTCCATTGTAAGGCCAACAACATCACAAAGCTAAATGTAATGACTTTGTTGATGTCATGATGATGTCTTCATTGCCAATTGCTGTGCAACGTACATCACAATAGAACGTCCGACATGACGGACTAGTCAATAATATATGATGTGATCGTAATCAAACTAATACCGGTATACGTTTTTCACCACATATGTTTTATTAGCCCACCATCACCAGATGGTGGGCTGTTCAAATCACTTTTCGTCCGTGGTCCGTCGTCCGTCAGTCAGTCGGGGCGTCAGTCCGTCCGTCCGTAAACAATTCTTGTTACTGCGATTTCTCAGGAACTACTGCATGGATCTTTATCAAATTTGGTACACAGGTTCCCCTTGGGGTCTAGTTGTGCAAGAAACCTTTTCTGGTCTGATTCGAAAATCCAATATGGCCACCAGGCAGCCATCTTGGATTTCCCAATGAAACATTGTTACCGCGATTTCTCGGTGAACTACTTCATGGATTCCTACTTCAAATTTGGTACACAAGGTTCCCTTGGGGTCTGCCAGTAAGAAACCTTTTCTGTCTGATTCTCGAAAATCCACATGAAGCCACCAGGCAGCCATCTTGGAGTTTGAAACCCTTGTTACCATGATTGTGAAATCAGCTCGCATGGATCTTTTTCAAATTTGGTACCCAGGTTCCCCTTGGGGTCTAGTTGTGCAAGAAACCTTTTCTGGTCCGATTCGAAAATCCAATATGGCCACCAGGCAGCCATCTTGGATTTTCCCATGAAACATTGTACTGCGATTTCTCAGGAACTACTGCATGGTTCTTTTTCAAATTTGGTACACAGGTTCCCCTTGGGGACTAGTTGTACAAGAAACCTTTTCTGGTCTGATTCGAAAATCCAATATGGCCACCAAGCAGCCATCTTGGATTTCCCCAAGAAACTTTATCATCATTTCTCGGAGGAAGTACTGCATGGATCTTTCTCAAATTTGATACACAGGTTCACCTTATGATCTAGTTGTGCAAGATACCTTTTTCGGTTCAAATTGAAAATCCAATATGGCCACCAGGCGGCCATCTTAGATTTCCCCATGAAAATTTGTTGTCGTGATTTCTCAGGAAGTACTGCCTGGATCTTTCTCAAATGTGGTAGACAGGTTGCCCTTGTGGTCCAGTTGTGCAACATACCTTTCTGGTCCGATTCCTAAATCCAATATGTCCATCAGGTGGCCATCTTGGATTTCCCCATGAAACTTTGTTATTGCGATTTCTCAGGAACTACTGCATGGATCTTTATCAAATTTGGTACACAGGTTGCCCTTGTCACCTAGTTGTGCAAGATACCTTTTCTGGTCCGATTCGAAAATCCAATATGGCCACCAGGCACCCATCTTGGATTTCCCAATAAAACTTTGTTATCGTGATTTCTCAAGAAGTACTGCATGGATCTTCCTCAAATTTGGTACACAGATTCCCCTTGTGGCCCAGTTGTGCAAAATACCTTTTTTGGTCCGATTCGAAAATCCAATATGGCTGCCAGGTGGCCATCTTGAATTTCCCCTTGAAACACTGTTATCTTGAATTCTCAGGAAATATTTCATGGATCTTTCTGAAATTTGGTCCCACATGGGGCCTAGTTGTGCAAGATACCTTTTCCGGTCCGATTCGAAAATCCAATTAATACGGTATTCCCGAGTTGTGACGTTACATCACAAGAGTCGATGGATCAAACGGTGGTGCATATTCTATATATTGACTATAGAGAATATCCATATATTCACCTTCCATATCAAGGAGTTAAAATAATTCGGAATTAAAATGTATTTCGTCAAATTTTAAATCAGTTTTCTTTAGTCCATGCAGTTGCAAGTGAACTGCCCCACCCTTTCATCTGCCGGCAGGTCAGCTACATGAAGGGACGTCACTCTTGTGACACAATGTTACAACTCGACAACTGTAAACTACTGCATGTTTCGATCCAAGGGAAATAATCAAGATTCAGACATTTTCAAATTCGAAGTTTCAACATTACTGCGCGGACCGGATCCCTTCAGTATTAAGTATTGTACCATCTTACTATTTTCGAGCATGGTATCTTAAAAGAAATATCTCAAACTAGTCCAGTAAACAGAACAGAATTAGCATTCGTTCCAAATTATAAAATCTTAAGTATGCCAAAGTGTCAAAGAGATTTTTCTTCGCTTCCAGTGCAAAAAAAAAAAATAAAAAAAAAATAAAATAAAAAATACTACAAAACGAAGACGAAGGATCCTCCGTACATGTACATTCACTTTCAGACTAACTTTGCCCATTTCTCTTGTACTATAACAACCGACATAAGTTCAGTTTCTAGAAATCTTGAAACTCTGGAAACTTAGAAAGATTATATCTTGGTGTTTTCCTGTGTCGCTTTTTCGATCTTTTTCACTCAGATTCGAAATTCTGTAAACAAAATTACAACTCAATCGTCTTAGTAACAATGGACAAAAAGATCCTCTTGTCATTAGCTTACAATTATCGGACAATGGTGGGCGCCAAGATCCTTCAGGATCTCTCGTGTTAAGAAATCCAATTTGATGTCATATTTCATAGAAAAAATATCAACTTGTTCTTTGCACAGTTTCTCTGTTTTCATGCAAAGTGTGCAGGGGGCATTTGGTAGAACCTTTAAGATTCACTTAGAGGAAAACCATGTTCTTCTCATTTTTCTATAACTCCTAGAGCATATCTTTTGCTTGAAATAAATTATTGTTGTTCAAACTTCTTCTTGTTCAAAATAACCAGGTGAATAGAGGCATGAAATGAGTTTCCCGTTTGTCTACAGGTTAATGATGGAGATGATAGAGATCATATAGAGGTGTGCCCTGATGGTGGAGTCATTGCTCAGCTGATAGCAGCACGGATCTCCTCGCATGGCGGGGCTGCTCTTATTGCAGATTATGGACACAATGGAGAAAAGACGGATACTTTCAGGGTAAATATACAAATGATAACCTTCAATTTGTCATATTCTACATGTGCATGTGTCATCCACCCCATTAATTTTATTGGTTGACAAGGGTGAGTGAGTGAATATTATTTAATGTCATTTTATACAATCTTTCAGTCCTATCACAACATTTGGGTCCTATTTCTTTTCACACCTGGGAACCGCACATGTAGGATTCTATTCCTTGTTACACCCAGGAACCCCACAGGTGCCACAGTTAGACGCCTCTCAAGACCAGGTTTCTGAGGAGCAGAGGCCCTTATGTTTTTACCAATACTTAGAGTGTGCACGACGACACCCCAGGTCAATTCCTGGGAGCCCCACAGGGCAAGTGATTGACCAGTAGTTGTAGTTATAAATTTTTGAGGGAAAGTACCAAGTTGGAAGTATCATGTATGGTATATTATTGGCAAAACAATTATTTGCTCATTTCTTTGAAGGAGTTCAACAGCTGAATTATTTTGTGTCCGTGTTTTTGATCGGGGAAAAAGTGGCATGACAAATTGTTTTAGGTTATCCCTCTATATTGAGGAATTGTTTCCAAGTTTTTCAACTGAGACTTACCAATTCAAGACAGGCAAGATTCAAAACGAAGTGTTGAACAAAAGGAGCATCCTGTTCATTTGTTCAGTGATACGATTGAATGACGATGTTACTGTGTTCGTAGACATGCCTTAGCTATGGGAGTCTTATGTCATGCAATCTCATGTCTGATCTCTGTCCAGTTAGTTTTTCTGGTTAAAGTTTTTCTCTGGGCTTGTTAATGTTTTTTCCACTTTGGATGGGTTAAAATGTTTTAGGCTTCCTAAACATATTTTCAGGAACTCTTAAACTAAGTCTCGCCACATCCGATAACCTATGTTCTGAAAGTTTACATCAGTGTACAGTTATGGGAGAGATACATTATTCCTGGGGGTAATCTCCACTCTCTAACTCCCAAACTAAGCCTCATCCCACCCTATATTTTGAAAGCTCACATCATTCAGCGAGTAAGTGGGCATGATTTAACATCATTTCCATCAATCTTTCAGTCATATCATGAAGTTTGGGTCCTAGTAACTTTTACACCTGGGACTCCATGGGTGGGTCCTATTTCATGTTACACCAGGGAACACCATGGGTACCTCAGTTAGTCTCCTGTTACAACAAGCTTACATCATTGTACACTTGTGAGATGCTGAACTGCAGCCATCACATAACATTTTCTTACATCCAATCCTAACACAAGACTAACTGTATCTATGCAGCATATGAGCTCTGTACATGTATGACTCAGCCCTTTAATTAAATTCTCATCAGTATTACTGTTGAACTACTGTAATCATCTAGGCTGATGATGGATTGACTGGGTTTTCTCTTGTGAACAATTACCAGTCCAATCATCCTCAAGTTTCCATGACATTGTGCGATGTTTGATACTATTAGTTGAGTATACTCACTTCCTCTCAACTAAAAACATCACTCAGTCGTGCATGGCAGAGTGAGCAAATAATGTCCAATATTCATTTTATTTCACAAATGGTTGCCGTCATTGTTTTACTATGACATTTACATTACAAATGCTGATAATTATAGATGCATAATAAGGTACCTTATTTCTTCTTATTAATATTCAGATGACAAAAATCAACTTCAGGCATCTGCAGAGAGAAATTCTGCTAACATTTTACAAATTTCACTAGCTGCCTTTTCAGTTCTTGGGATAAATGGTATATCCATGCCACAGTATTTAGCCTCACTTGAAAAAAGATGTTATTTTCTGCTTCTAAGTTTAAAAATGCTAGAAGAAATAGGGTAAGTACTTCATCAACAAAATGTACAAAACTTGTCAGAAAGTGATTGTTTGCTACTGCCAGTGTCAACAGTACATGTGTGAATTAAGACAGGTTTATGCCTAATTTACAGGAAACTTAAAGATAGGACCTTATAGTGCTATTGTAGATGCATAGTTTTTACCCCTCAGCCCGAATGGGCATAGGGATATTGTTGTGGGTCCGTCTGTCTGTCTGTCTGTCTGTCCGTCTGTCCGTACCATTTTCGTTAACATTCCATATCTTGAAAACTACTGAAGGCAGGTGCTCAAAACTTCTATCCAGTACAGAATGTATTTTGTAGGTGTACCTTTTGTATCTTTTGGGTTATTGATATAGTGGAATCATTTTATAAAAAAAATTTAAAATAAGTTTTATTATGAATTATGCTTTGGTCAAATTCTACTGACAATCGGGAACCCTCGGGTAATGGAATGGTCTTTGCTGAATAAGGTACCCGATACAACCCAAATGAAAACTGCTCCAAGAATAATTGAAGGTAGTTCTACAGCCCGTTTTTTCCCTTTTCATCAGTCTTTTCTCTCCATTCTGCTTTCAAAATATCAACGGAATATTGCCCGCTTTGTCCTGGAATACCAAATTATCCTTCTTTTCTTTTTTCTGAATGATCAATGCTCTCCACGAAATACCAGGGGACATAACACATGCATGGCCAACTGGTAATTTTTTTTCTCAAGGATTGATCCGCCTGCGAATGTAGTCCAAGGTAGTCCAAGGTTTGATCTCTACAAGTTTTTTTCAAGTTACGTATTGTTGGCTTGTCAGTTGGTTTATTAGAAACTATAAGCAAAGCTTTAGACTGGTTGGATAAAAAAATTTCTTGTTTAGCATCATTTTTTTTTATAAATCTGGGTAGGGAGGGAGGATTTTTAGTGGCCTGTGTGGATAAAATTATCAGTAAACCTTGCCTTAATAGAAACTATAAGCAAAGCTTTAGACTGGTTGGTTAAAAAAATTTCCTGTTTAGCATCATTTTTTTTAATAAATCTGGGTAGGGAGGGAGGATTTTTAGTGGCCTGTGTGGATAAAATTATCAGTAAACCTTGCCTTAATAGTTGTTTCTGTTCTGAATAAAGTAGCTTGCATCCATCGTCCTTCTGCTCTGTTGTTTGCCTTGATAATTGGAGATTCAAAACGTTGGTTGGTGACAATTACGATAAGACTTTAATGGAAAGCTGAATTGTCAAGTGTTAAACAAACCAGTCGTCTACTATATTATATCTCTTATAAAATATAGTTCTGGGCGCTTAGAAGCTAAAATATAAAAATAAAAAAACCCGAACCAAACGCTGCTTACATGTACAATATGGCATTTAGTGATGCAGCTCAATAAACTGTTGATCACACTGCTCTGCCACATGTACACACTTGATCACACTGCTCTGCCACATGTACACACACTCGTGATATAACCGATATTTTTTTCCTGAATATAACAGAGCTGAGGGGTTCTAGCACCTCTGGTGCCTCATGTTTAATTAACATGCAGCTTCGCAAAAAGATCGAGCCCTTCAGGGTGGCACATCATTTGAGGTTGCACATCATTGACAATAACAATACATTTATTAAGAAATATGATTTCTATGTTAGTGATGTTGAGGTTGAATTGAAGGAGGCACTATATTATATAACTTCCAATAAAGATTACTTTTTTTTTTCGAAAGAAAGCTTACACATCCCATTGCATAGATCTGATAAATATATGTACATGTATAGTTAGGAAGAATAGGTGTGCAATTTGGAGCACGTTCTTGGTGTGACTTTGTGTGATGATATGTGAACAAGCTAATAACAATGCAATAGTTGGGAGTAAATCTATCATTTCCAGTATGCACCAGCACTGTGGTAAATCCTCACATTTGTATGCAAATAAAAGAATGAACAATGACAACTGTGTTCAATCATACTGTAATGCTCCATAATAATGTGCACTGGTAAAGACAGACATCACAAACTGATTCAAACTCAGTTTTAATTAATATAGTGAGTTAAATGTGTGGACACAGATATGGTTGTGCAAAAGCTTTAGGGTCAACCAGAATTTGATAGCAAAATTTAAGGAAATGGCGTCCTTCATTTAAGGCGACACGAAATTAAAAACTAACGATTCCCCGCCGGTTATTTTGATATTGTACTTCTGAAATAAAATAATGTCACCAAACTATTAGTAAATACTATAAAGGAATATACTGTAGGTGATTTGGTATGTATGCCTGTATATACAATGTACACTGCATCTCATACCTAATAACAGGTTAGTATCCCATATAAGAGATATAAAATTAGAAATTGAAATATGGGGATATGGAGTTGGGCAATGTATTGAATATGTGTAGCATGATGTAAGCGTCAGGAAAATATGAGGATATGGCATCGGGCGAAGCTTAGTTTAGGTGATGGATGGTGGGGCACAGTGCCCCGAGGGTGGGACATGCTTCCATGGGTAGCGCATGGGTTGAATAAGTGTAGGATCATGTAAGCTGTGGGAAAATATGATGGTATGGGGTCGGGCAATGCTTAGTTTCGAAGAAATAGGGTGGGGCTCAGTGCCCCAGGGGTGGGGACATGCTCCCGGGGTTAGTGGATGGGTTGAATAAGTGTACAGGATGATCTGAGCTCCCAAATTATATGAGGATATGGAGTCGGGCAAAGCTTACTTTAGGAGATATGGGGTGGGGCTCGGTGCCCCAGGGATGGGGACCTGCTCCCCGAGGGTGGTGGATGGGTTCAATAAGTGTAGCCAGATGTACGCATTTGGAATAGATGAGAGTTCAGGCGGTCGGGCTGGCTTTAGTTTAGGAGACATAGGTGAGGCCGAGAAGCTGTGTCAGGAATTTTCTAAATCCAAAATTTTAACATTTACTTGGTCCTGGGGTCCTAGGGGTGGGGACATGCTCCCTGAGGGCAGTGGATGGGTTCAATATGTGTAGCCCGATATAAGCATCTGAAATATGAGGGTTCAGCGATCGGGCAGGCCTTAGGATCAAACTTTAACATTTACTTGGTCCTGAGGAAAAATTTTCTAAATCCGAAACTTTAACATTTAGTTGGTCCTGCAGATAGACAGACAGACAGATAGACAGATAGATAGACAGATAGACAGACAGATAGACAGACAGACAGATAGACAGATAGATAGACAGATAGACAGACAGATAGACAGATAGATAGACAGATAGACAGACAGATAGACAGACAGACAGACAGACAGATAGACAGACAGATAGACAGATAGACAGACAGATAGACAGACAGACAGATAGACAGACAGATAGACAGATAGATAGACAGATAGACAGACAGATAGACAGACAGATAGACAGATAGATAGACAGACAGCATTGTGGCACCTATATCGAGCTTTCCGCAGCTAAAGCTACGGGCTCGATAATAACTACATGTACAATATCTTTTGCTTTCAGGGTTTTAAACAGCACAAGTTACATGATGTTCTTGTTGATCCAGGGACAGCAGATTTAACAGCGGATGTTGATTTCTCCTACCTCTGTAAAATGACAGCGGATATAGGTACATTTCAAACAATGAAGATTCTCGTTTCTGCAAACATTAGGATTGCACAAGTGACATATTTTCTTTTGTTCTGCATATCTTCTAGGTGTTGTTGTTCCATAATGGTAATTGTGATTGTTCCCTGGATTTGCAGTCGGTTTCGGTTTAGTAAATGCTCAGGTTCTCATTGATGTAAATTGATTTGTCTAGATCAGGATTCTTTTTATGCCCTAAAATTATCTCCCCTGATTGTGAGGTTCTGAAAATTCAAAGTTGTCTCCCCTGATTGTGATTTGGTATGTTGCTCGTCCCACACAATGTTATTTCATCAAGTGCAACATCATAAATCTGTGGGTCTGCTTTTGATTTCATACAATATTGATGACAGCTGCCATGACTTCCGATGTGCCACTGTTTCACTCACTCTAATATATTTTCATAACCAGCTAAGACGTATGGCCCTACCACACAAGAGAACTTCCTCCACAATATGGGCATAGGCTTAAGACTGAAGGTAAGGATGTGCCATTTAGAACTTACACAATGTTAAAGTAAAGAGTGATCAAACCCTTTTGCCAGTTCTTTTTTGCACCACTGGTGGGATGTTCAGAATTTCAATATGCTCTGCCTGTACGCCAGTCCTGGAACAAAAGGAGTTCCACATGGGATCTACAGTGCAAGAAATAAACACCTAAATTTAGTGCATTGAAGTAGTCACACATAATTATGACAAACATGTACAGGTACATCGCTTCACTGGGTAAGAGAGAGAGTTTTGTATTGGAATTATTAGCAAAATATGGTGGATTTAGTTTCAGTAAATTATTGTCATTTTACAGGAAAAGTTTTTGCATTTCCAAGATCTATGTCCTCAGTTTTAGAGAACTCATTCAGAGGTGCCAGATAAATCATGTGAACCTACCTGTACTGATAAAGCTACTGCTAAATCTCTTGTTGCAGGTGCTGATGGAAAAGGCTGGACCTGATGCGAGGAAGGATTTAATCTCAGGATATGACATGTTGACAAACCCACAGAAGATGGGAGAACGGTTTAAATTCTTTGCTATCACCAGGAACAAAGACATAGACTATATACCAGCAGGCTTTGTGAAGCCATCCTGAAAGCATTTATGGAAAAAACTGATGCTTGGCCATTTGTATTCACTGCTTTTGGGATAATAAATTCTTTTAATATAAATAGGTTCGCAAATACACTAGTTTTTACGACATTATTTTATGGATAACATTATAAGTTACCAGCAGGCCTTGCATTTTGATGGGGCGGATCATGAAAGGCATTGTGTGTTTTCCACGAAGCCTACTTAATATCAGTCTGATAAGAAGTACTGATATTGGGGAGGGGGAGTTTGGTTTCATGTCACACAAGGTTATTTCACTCATATGGTATACAGCCAGTTTGGCTGGTGGAGGAAGCTGGAGTACCAGGAGAGAACCACTGCCCATCAACAAGCAACTAGTAAACTTCCAAACAAGCACCAGCGGGGCTCAAACCCATGCTGGTTCAGCGGCGACACTGATAATGTGGTTCAATGGACATCAGCCTGATGAGATTTCTAGAATGCACAGCCTGTACCAGTGAAGTGTGACACGGAACAAGCTTTCACAGCTTGGACTGTACTTATAGATTGATGAGGGATCACTCTGCATTATTCCTTGTGTGTACAGTCACATCTGACATCTCTGTGACTGTCAATGGTCAGGGGCCCACTTACAGAATTATAAACTCTAGTCTCTACAAGTGATTACCTATATCAAATTCATCACTTCACAAAATAGTGATACTGCTTAAATATCATTATACTGAGTGACAGAGTGCAATGATGAGTGACAGAGTGCAATGATGAGTGACAGAGTGCAATGACTTGTGTTAATTCATTTACAGTAATGCCTCTAATAATTCATTCCTATCAAAAATCAATTTTGAGAATAGATTTCAATAGGTGGTTTTAATAAATTTGACCACCCTCTAGAAGCATTGAAATAATGAAGAAATAATGGATTATTTTGAACCCTTTTGACAACTTCCTGATCGCCCCCGATATTATGGTGAGAAATAACACTTTCTGAGATTGAATTATTCGAGGGATTACTGTAACACAGCCCTTTACCTGTTTACTATGTTTAACAACCTTCATGCTGTCAAGTGCATGTAGTACATGCTTAAAACATACATACACAAATTATATCCTAGATACATGTATTACATATCAGCTTGCATCATGGATTATTCTCCATTATGTATAATTTCCTGGAAAACCAAGATTTTAAGATCGACTAAGGACATATCAATAAGGCCACACTCCTATTTGAAGAGCCACACTCTTTTTGTTTACTATGCAAATTGACAATATTTAAGCTTGTAAAGTTACTCTGCTGATGGAATGTTTTCATAATATTTATGGTCCAATCCAATCTTCTACAGGTAACCTAACCATGTTTGCATGAGAATATCATCTTATCTTTCCTCTGGTCAACTTTTTGTGTCATTTCCTTCCACAAACATTTTGTGGCCAAATGGGCACCACAACTTATGACTGCTACATGTAGCTGTTGATATCTTTCTTGGCTATGTTATACTTTTTATAACTTCTGTAAGTTAAGTCTCACTTAAGAGTAAACAGACAAAATGTGTGTATCATAAATACATATTTATTTATAATCTATAATTAAACAATAATTGATATACATGTACATTCGATAGTCAGAATTATGTATAAGTTATTCACATTACATAAAAATGAAGAGCCTTTGAAATACTGGAAAGGGGTTATCTACACATTACACAAGATTTTATACCAGGGATCAAAATATTCAAAATAATTTACCTGCCAAATCAGACAGGTGACCAAAAAGTTTACCTGTCACCTCTAAGAATTACCTGAACATGCGTTCATTGAAATTGATCATCAGTACATGTAATTCAAGACAGGTACTTTATTTCCCTACCTGTCTCTTCGAAAATTACAGACAGGTGTAAATTTCAACCCCTGTATACACTGGCTATAACATTACAACCTAGGATAATACGAAGCTGCGCATCAGAAAACCCCTCGGCTCTGGGCGCCAGCCATTCATAATGTATTCAATTTGAAGCAAGACTTCAGTAACACCAAGCAGTCAAGTGACAAATATACAGATTATGACAAATTTTGTAATTAGAAATGGTCTCTAAGGTTTCCATCCAATCAGAGAAACCGGTATTCATTACATAAGTCTTTTGATGCATCGATGATGTATAGCAAATTTTACATCGAGCATTTGAAAGTTATCAGAGATAGAGATCATTAATGATTTCGCATAAATTAAAGATGGCCACCCATCCTTCCCATCACTCAGGAGAACTGATGTAGTTATTCATTGCAAGTCTTCTAATACATGGATGCTGTATACCAAGTTTCATATAGAACACTGAAACGGTATCAAAGATATACATCATTAAAGATTTTGTATAAATTAAAGATGGTCACCAAGGTTTCCGCCCAACCAGAAACATCAGAACTGTCATTTATCGTAAGTCTATTGATGCATCGATGATGTATATCAAATTTTACATCGAGTACTTGAACGGTATCAGAGATAGAGATCATTAATGATTTTGCATAAATTAAAGATGGCCGCCCATCCTTGCCGCCACTCAGAGGAATTGATGTGGTTATACATTGAACGTCTCTTGATACATCGATGCTGTATACCAAGTTTCATATAGAACATTGAAATGGTATCAGAGATATACATCATTAAAGATTTTGCATAAATTAAAGATGGCCACCAAGGTTTCCGCCCAATCAGAGAAACCAGAACTGTCACTTGTCATAAGTCTCTCGATGCATCGATGATGTATACCAAATTTTACATCGAGCACTTGAACGGTATCAGAGAACGAGATCATTAATGATTTTGCATAAATTAAAAATGGCCGCCCATCCTTCCCCCCACTCAGAGGAACTGATGTGGTTATTCATTGCAAGTCTCTTAATACATCGATGCTGTATACCAAGTTTCGTATAGAACACTTGAATGGTATCAAAGATATATATCATTAAAGATTTTGCATAAATTAAAGATGGCCGCCAAGATTTCCACCGAATCAGGGAAACTGGTTTGGTCATTCCTTTGAAGTTTCTTGATGCATCGATGATCTATACTAAGTTTCACATTGAACAGTGAAATGGTACCTGAGATACACAAGATTAATGGTTTCGCATAAATTAAATATGGCCGCCAAAGTTTCCAACCAATCAGGTCCAGATTCAATAGGGTTCTAGGTCATGAGCATATAGATGTGCAGCGCAAGTTTGGTGTGCCTAGGGTAAGTCGTTCTAAAGATATCTTGGTAACGAGAAAGCTGTGATGATTTCGCATAAATTAAAGATGGCCGCCGAAGTTTCCAACCAATCAGGCCCAGATTCAATAGGGTTCTGGGGCACGAGCATATGGATGTGCAATGCAAGTTTGGTGTGCCTAGGGTAAGTCGTTCTAAAGATATCTTGGTAACGAGAAAGGTGTGACGGACAGACGGACAGACGGACGGACGTACATGACGACGACAATACCCTTCGGCCAAATTTTGGCCGAGGGGTAAAAACTATATGTAATAGTTTGCAAAGCTACATTCAAGCGTAAAAAATCATTTACATTGAATGAAGTGATGACCCATGTTGGAAAACCCAGAATAAAATGAGGGATTAGAAAAAGTTTCCTACCACATGTACTTTTTCTGGAACAGCTCTAATGAACATGTTAAGGATGGCACCAGTGATGAACCGCGTTAATATTCTAATTATCTCATTGTGCATGCAATGGCATAGTAACATTTGTCATAGTTGAAGGCTTACAGTATCTGAATTTGAGTCTGGTATTCTGAAAATAAAATCTAATGATATTCATGTGGGCATCACTGATGGCAGATATAGCGAAAGGAATAAATCTGTAGAAAGTTTGTAATATTGAGAGAGAACATCACATAACAAGCTCATCATCCACAAGCCATGTCCGTTATACCGAGTGGTAGAAGATACAGGTTCATTTTATCACACAATACCAGATGTTGATCTCTGATGAGAAACAAACATCCCAAGGCACAAATAACTATCTGGTAAGACTACTTCGGTTAAGATTCCCAAATGGACTTGAAATGTTTAATATTCAGACAGTGAAACATCTGGCAAAATGCTGAAGCAGCCAGAGATGTTATAATCCACTCCGAGATGTGACCTTGCACCACAACTGATGCAATTTCTACGAATAAGTGATATCCTCAGTCTTTTCACAGCTCCTAGATGTGAATAGTGTCAATGCCACACTTGTTTAATATCAGCATTCTATTCCATATTTATCAAAGTTCCTGAATATTATGCCCAGTTTTAAGTGTATTTTGCCCATGGCAATTGTGTGTAGCCTGTATCTGTCTGCTCCGCTGTAGATCAGATCTGGATTTCTCAGCTGTGGTCCCCCACCCAGGAAGAACTGTGACACTTGCTCTCGGAAGCTTCCCACAGGTCTCCAAGTGGGACAATCTATCTCGTGGTTCCCTGGGGAGGTCGGGATGTGACAGAACCCATAGCCATACAGCTCACTCCGCCCGTATTTATCCTGGTGCCAAACTTGGAAGTGAATCTTAGGCCAGCCTGAAGATGAAAAACATATTTTATGATCAATATATCAGTGCTAGTCAAGGATAGTAAACCTGTCTGTGTGACCAACAAGAATATTACAAAATACTGAGTCAGTTTGAAAAACTGTTCTTCCCTGAGGCACTCTAACAACAAGACAATTACAAAGAAATAAACTATCATAATTACACACATATAAGACAAATCTTAACAAGAGAAGAGGATATATATGGTATATATATATATATATATATATATATACAAAATGTTACTCAATATTACTGCATGCTGATTAAAGACTTCATCATTCTGGACTTGAATAGCCCAAGGGAGGGAGATGCTATAATATTTTGGTCTAGGGAATTCCACAACTTTGCTCCTGTGAAGCTCAAGCTTTGCATTGAATAGCATGTTTTGGGTCGAGAAAGGTACAATTTGTATTCGCAGTTGACCGGAGGTTTCTTGTAACTTCATTTACGGTAATTTCCCTATTAATTCACCTTCCAAATTTAATTCGAAAACGGCCGATTTTCCCCCTTTCGGGATTTTGTCCTTCCTAATAAAACGAAAACGGGAGCATTTTCAATATACCCGTGAAACAATAAATTCGAACACTCCCGTTTTCGCCACGGAGTTCGTGCCGATGAAAGTAAAGTGAATATGTTACTAGAATCTCGTATAGTATATCACCGTATGCTATTATTTGTAAACGCAGAGAAACAACAGGGAATGGTACAATATAATCAGACTGAATTACTATTACTTACAGTCCATAAGGGAAAAAATTGATTCAATTAACTCCGCAGTCGTGTAATTTTATCCTAACTTGATCGTGTTTCGCCGCAGTCGGGAAAAATATATACGGTAAAAAATCCGAAATGGCTTGAATGAAAGTCGGTCGATCAGGTGAAACAAAAGTTTCAAACTCTTCTCTGCAAACTTTTACCACATGACGTGTGTCTTTCAACATTTAAATTTACTGAGCTGGTTTTACTTGACTACAATTGTTTTAGAAGCGACACTAAAGTCAAAACGCACATGTCGTGCTTCAGGCATACCATCGCATTGACGGACCATTTGGAGTCTTGACCTTGAACTTGCAAATTCCCGCCAAGTTTGTTTCATAGAATTTGTTTACGTTAATTTTACTACGATGATTTCATCGGCTGAGAACAGTCAGCGGGTCGTGGATTAACTTTTCTAGGGCATGCACGTGATCTTATTGTGTCACGCCTGCACACGGTTTCAAGAGCGCGGATATTACATCAGACCACGTTGTCGCTATAAATAGACTAAGCTGACATGGGGATGTCTGTATCATCGGCATTCATTAGGTGGTTTTTCCCTGTGGTGGAATTGTACTCCTCAAGGGTCATAAAAACTCCACAGGACACTGACTAACTAGACAGCCCAAAGTGTTAATGGCTTTTAAATATGTCCCTCTGCCATTAATCACCATTCTGTGGTCCATCGTAAAAGTAGTCCCGGCAGACATGTCTGGCCACATGTACAGTTCTTAACTGTGATAGGCCTATATGCCTCATAAGCAACTGGAATAACCTTCAGCAGTAACATACCCAGTCAGTTTCACTTGAATTCACATCTGGCATTTAGTCTAGATCTGTAAAATCTTACACTTAATGTTCATACAGTTTCTTTGTGGACTAATTGGAAATAAGTATCAGATGTTCATTTGTTAAATGGTGAAGGAAAAGATATTATTGAACAGAAATGGAATATTTATTTATTTTGTTTAACATCTGATACAGGCAGAATTATTATTCAAAATATGTGTTCAGTTGCTGAAAAGTTTCACTGTACCGGTATATCAGTTTTATCGAAACAATCAGCTACCAAATAGTGGTTCACCAGATAAGTAGATATATCACTAAATCATGTATGCAGGGCAGTACAGGGCAGCCTATACAACTCTGAATCTCATTCAATGTCCAGCAATGGTTATAGAATTTTTTTTAATTTAGTTGTTCATGATCAGTTATCCAAGGAATGTAAGATTCTTAAATATTGCCATTTATTCTTTATAACAGTTGTGATTTTAAATTATTGATACATGTCTCCGAAAGAGATGCCAACATTGTTCACTGCCTGGAAAGCAGACTATTTTTTGTATGGCCACTGGGAGGGATAGCTGAATGGAGGGGGTTCTCGAGCCATAATAACATACGAAACGTGAAGCATAGCTTGACAACCACATAAACTGTATCATATATGAAATATATCCATCAACATTTATTAATACGATGTATCATTTGGTTTTCATTTACAATTGATGTATAAGACAGATAACTGACAGCTTTCATTACAATAAAGACCAGTGAAATCCAGATTCTTGTGTCAAATACCAGTAAACTAATCCCATTATTATTTAAAGCATATTTTGGTTGACTTTTTTTGGTCAGATTTTAAGAATGATTTAATTTTGTGTTTTCTTAGTAAACACTGCATGACAAATTCTTAAATACTAATTTGATGTGAAATAAAATATGTTTGCCCACTTTAATTTCAAATACGAAGCTGCGCATCTGAAAACCCCTTGGCTCTGGGTACATTCATAATGTATTCAATTTGAACCAAGATGTCAGGAACACCAAGCAGACAAGTCACAAATATACAAATTATCAAAAATTTTGCAATTAGAAATGACCCCTAAGGTTTCCGTCCAATCAGAGAAACCGGGATTCATCACATAAGTTTCTTGATGCATCAATGATGTATACCAAATTTTACATCGAGCATTTGAACGGTATCAGAGATAGAGATCATTAATGATTTCGCATAAATTAAAGATGGCCGTTCATCCTTCCCGCCACTCAGAGGAACTGATGTGGTCATTCATTGAAAGTCTCTTGATACATTGATACTGTATACCAAGTTTCGTATAGAACACTGAAATGGTATCAGAGATATACATCATTAAAGATTTTGCATAAATTAAAGATGGCCACCAAGGTTTCCGCCCAATCAGAGAAACCAGAACTGTCATTTGTCGTAAATCTCTTGATGCATCTATGATGTATACCAAATTTTACATCGAGCACTTGAACGGTATCAGGGAAGGAGATCATTAATGCTTTTGCATAAATTAAAGATGGCCGCCAATCCTTCCCCCACTCAGAGGAACTGTTGTGGTTATTCAGTGCAAGTCTCTTGATACATCGATGCTGTATACCAACTTTGGTATAGAACACTTAAAGTTTTTGCATAAATTAAAGATGGCCGCCACGGTTTTCGGTCAATCAGGTCTCGATTTAAAGTATCAGGATGTATCGATGATGTTTACCAACTTTCATATAAAACAATTGAATGGTAACAGAGATATGTATCATTATCGATTTCGCATAAATTAAGATGGCCCCCAGGATTTCCAGCTAATCAGAAAAGCCGGTTTGGTAATTCATTGAAAGTTGCTTGATGTATCGATGATGTATACCGACTTTCGTATTGAACAGTTGAATGGTTTCTGAGATATGGATCATTATCCATTTTGCATAAAATTAAAGATGGCCGCCAAGGTTTCCACCCAATCAGGTCCCAATTCAATAGGCTTCTGGTCCTTGACTAGGTAAATAAGCATACGAAATTTGGAATTCTTCAGTGGAACCGTTTTCCGGCTATCTCGCTCACGTACGGACGGACGGATGTACAAGACGACGACAATAACCCATGGCCAAAATTGGCCGAGGGGTAAAAACAGTTTGAAGACAACGGACGAAACACTACTTTCCTGGTTCTGACATGGTCGTTATTTTGAAATTATCTATTATCTTGTAGGGTTATGCAAAAGGACTAAAATGACCCAATATTTTAAGCTACAAATTCATGTAGTGTCAGCTCTCAATTAAAATAAAAATTATGTTTGTTTAACCGGGTTGAATGTGTATTGGGGCGAGTAATGTTTTCTAGAAGTAAGCCTACTGATTTTGGAAATGAATTAATCATCATTGGCTTGTTGGCGTGCAATATAACAAGACAGTTATTAAAGTAAATGGTTATAGAGTCCATTATATGCTCATATCATTTGTATTTAATCTAAGGCGTACATATAAAGTATACTCTGCTCACCATACTTGTGTCATTGGTATTCAGAATCAGTGTGTCTCTTAATGCTATATATATTGACCATTGGCTGCTATTTAACATTGGATTACAAATCTGGTTTCCGAATAACCATATAATCTGTCAACTCCTAAGACCCATGTGGTGAAAGTGAAGAAATTTGCCTTGTTTTTATTCTTGGACTTGGAGGCCATATGTTACATATGGCCATATCGGACAGTTCAGGAGCCTCAAGGCTGGTATAATGCCTTTGATGTTGGCATATTTATGGGTAATGCTCCATTTACACTCAGTGGGAATGGACACCACCAATATTGCTTGTGTGGGAAAATATCTTACCTCAATCCCTCAACCCCAACCTCACTTGACCAGAGGAACGCTCAATGCCGGAGTATGGCATCACTATCACTTCGGCAACATTGCCCCGTTTACTCTCTAAATTAAATTATCAGTATTTACATTTGTCCATTTCAACTTTCAGCTGTTTGTAAATATTTATTTGCATTTTTATAGACGCGCATTATGATGCAATCGTATAGACCATAAATATTCACAGCTATTCTTTCTTCATGAGTGATACAGCCCCCTGGGGTGATGCACAGTTGCATTGCAATTTTTGTCACAAATTTCGCATTTGGACAAAACGTGTTAATACTGCATGCAGTAAACACATTTTGTCATAACTTTTGCATTTTGTTACAAATGAGAAAAACGTGTTAACATTGTGAATGCGTTTTGTCATAAACTGTATTGTCATAAAACTGGTTTAGACTGTCGATATCAATGAAGAAGCATCAGCGATGTTAAGGCGTTTTTTTCAAAACTGAAAAGTTGACAGAGTACTGCTTAACGTCGATTTCAAATCATACCAATTACGCAACAGAGGTACAGGGAAGCGAAAATGGCATTTCAAATCTTTGAAGCACCGTTGTTTTTTTTCGCACGAGAGAAAATACTTGAAATACGTTGAGTCCCTAAGTCACTTGCAACTGCAAAACCTGACTTGGATATCATTTGAATGAGTGAACTTAACCAGATATTTACGTATTCATCTATGCATTCAAAGGTATTATATATCCTTTGGAACACCTTAATCATCTGAATAATCTATTTATGTATCCGATAATGATATCTAAGATCGTGTTGATTTTTATTATAAAGAATAAACGTTATTGACCTTCAGTATTTTGTAACACTCCATCTGCATATACGAAAAATGACATTGGATAAAAAAGCCCTCACTAATTTTGTATACACTTTGTCAACTATGTGATAATAATCGCATGTCATATACATAACATATGTGAGAAAATATTGAAATAGTTTGTAGCACCCAAATCATTTACGTATGGGACATAATATTGCATTCGGAAGAATTTTGAGTCCAAACTCCGTTAAAAAATTACATTGAGCAATGCGCAAAACACCTATAAGTACCATAACTCTCCCGTGCATTCTGATGTAGAGATAATTTTGAGCACCTAAGTCCTCACCAAATGCAAAATGTGTCAACATCCAATGTGTATTTTTTTCAGCGTTCCACACAGGGATTTGAGTACAAAATTCTGAGACAGTATTTTGTAGATAATCCATCGAAGAATTTGATTCACAGAGTACCGGTAGTCACGTTTTAAATGTTATTAGGGCAGCGCGCTGTTATATACATGTAGCTGTTCAGATGGGCTATTACATGTATTTTGAAGAAAGGTGAAGAGCGATACTTCCGAGATTGGTGTATCAAAAAATCTCGACACTGATGTCATCAGTAGTGCCTATCCGCGATCACATGGGCGCAGTTCTGAATGACAGACTTACATTTTAAAGGCCTCAAATACTTAATCCCTCATATGTAATGAGAAAAGAGAGGGAATAGTCCATCCATATTAATGCAAGGGAATACTCCCTCAAATGATACTGTGGAAATACATTCCCCCAAGTCATCCGAGGGATAAATTCCTCAAATTGAGGGAATAGTCTGTCCATCATAATACAACGGAATACTCACTCAAATGATACTGAGGAAATATTCCCTCGAGTCGTCCTAGGGATTAATTCCTTAAATTAAGGGAATAGTCTGTCCACATTAATACAAGGGAATACTCCCTTAAATGATACTTAGAAACTATATTCCCTCAAGTCGTTTGAGGGATTAATTCCTTAAATTGAGGGAATAGTCTGCCCATATTAATAAAAGGGAATACTCCCTCAAATGTTACTTAGAAAATATATTCCCTCAGTCATGACTGTCAGGAGAGGGAATGGTGCGTCCATATTAATACAAGGGAATACTCCCTCAAATGATACTTAGGAAATATATTCCCTCAAGTCGTCTGAGGGATTAGTTCCTTAAATTGATGGACTAGTCTGTCCATATTAATAAACGGGAATACTCCCTCAAATGATACCGGGGAGATATATTCCCTCAAGTCATCTGAGAGATTCATTCCTCAAATTGAGGGAATAGTCTTTCCATAATAACACAAGAGAAATACTCCCTCAAATGATACTTAGGAAATATATTCCCTCTAATCATGACTGTCATCTGGGATTAATTCCTAAATTGAGGGAATTGTCCATCCATATTAATACAAGGAAATAATCTCTCAAATGAAATTGAGAAGAATTCTCTAGGGAGAATGGATTTTGAGGATTATTCTCATCAAAAATGTTTTGTTTTTTTCTGTAATTCATGTAATAGGCACTCCGTGGATGAACACCATTATAACCCGCCACAGTTTAAGGAGGTTCCAGACAATCTGAAGATAAAATGTCATTTTTCTTATATTTCAACAACAGGTAGAGCAAACATTCAAAATTAAGGATAGAATTCATGGGGTAACCAGGCTTAATTTTGCATAATCTATGAATTCAAATGGTGTACTATATTGGTTTATCCCTACTTTAATATATGGGATTTTTTCGATACGAATTTAATAAAAAATGACTATTTTCATAGAAAAATCTAATATTTTCTATAAAAGTTGAATTGTCATTTTCTCCAAAATGCTTCAATAGTTTTTGGAACAATGCTGAACAAGGAAATGTAATAAAAAAGGGGAGTCACAAGGTTTCTCTTCAAGACAGTAGGGTGCCAACATGAAAAACCATGGTCTTGAGACCAAATTACCCTGATTTCACGGAGGCCATATTGCCATAAAATTTGGAAAACACATTATCCATGTTGTCTTAAATGCTTATATTTTCCTTTCCATTAAATCTGCTGTAAATATCGCTGTTTTGGTAGATGCACAGAAACATGCGCAGTAGACGTAAACTTGAATTTGTCTGCGACCTCCTTAATAACCAGGAAACCTTGGTTAGAAACTGGAGAGGACTACAGTAATACTACATGAGTAGCTCTCAAATACAACAATCTATATATATGCTAAACAACTAACTCAATATGAATCATTAATCTTCAATTTCAACAACTACATGTATCAACTAATTTATTACTGTCAAAGATACAAAAGCCGAAAAAAGGGTAAAACATTTTAGTGCATTCATCTTCATTTGAGTGGGCCAGACTGGGAAGACAACAATGCCATGACCTCACTCAATCTATTGGGGATCCTCTCTTCATCATATTTCATACTGAAGACACTCAACAAATGTTGTCCTGGTGTGTACTTCAAGTTGAATACCCGGAATAGTTTATGAAGAATGACCAGTGATTCGAGCAGAGTATCTCTTGCATGACATATATTATTTTATTGCACAGGATCTTGTAGGCAATCGACCCAGTCCTTTCATCACCTTGTACCACGAGTTTCGTTAATGGTGTCTCTTCGCAAATACTGTCCAAATTAGCACTAAGCTGAAATAGAAGAATGTAATGACATGGATAGTGAAATATGGCATTTTTAAGACAATAGAATGTTACAAAACAGATTGAAAATATTCAATGGTTAAAAGGACCTAAATGGAGGCCTAAATAAATGTGACATATATTCCAATGTGAAAAACACATGTCCACGCGGATGAACGAGCAGGTTAATTCTTACAACTTCATAGTAAATTCATAAAGGTTACATTTACTTGTCTTTAATCATGTTAATTATACATATTATAAAGGTAAAATTCACTTTCCCTGAAAGGTGCATGAATATGGACATTAACTCTTCTTAATCTTTTTGTTTGTGTTTACAACATATTTAATTTAAAGTATATTCATAATGATCGTATTTACCAATGGTTAGGTTTTTAAATGTATCATTGACTTCTCCCAATATGTGGCGTAAACTCGACTATGACTTTTCTAAATATTCAGGAGTTACTTGTCAATTAGTCAATTCGTGGTCTTGTCACTATGCATTGATCTATTTTATGTTTGCTAAAATCTTCATTACCACTAGCTCTGAAGAGCACTTGAGATTTGACAGAAAATGTAGGCATTATATACACCACCGTATATTCATATGAATTTAGGTAGAGCTCGCCTTTCGACTGACCAGGTATTGGATTAAATAGCTAAATACTTGTACCGACTATCCCAAAAGAAGGGAAAATAGTGAATAATACATTAATTTTTATAATGATTTATTCAGTATCAATCTGTTATAACAACCAATGAGAGATGGAGATGCGGAAAAGGCAATCAAGTAAATATTTAGCTAACTTGATACATTTTTACACTATACACATACAATAGCGAACGTTAAATTGTGTTCCTCTTAAATATACTATAACTAAAGTGTTCTATCACCAAGCGACATTTCTATGTACTATTTGCTATATATAATGTGTTAGTTTAATTCCAATCTTATTCTGAAATCTTTAATAATTAACTGTATAGACATGTATTTATTTCTTTATTGGTCCTTGTAATTTAGTTCCCTTGTATCAGTTAACCCAGCAGACATTGTAGGTGACCATGTAGGCATGCAGTTATTATTAACCCCATTGTTTGTAAGTCACATTTGTCTGTCACTGCTGGGGAACTCTAGTGCCAGGTGGATATGTACTTTTGGGATACAGATGTTAGCTAGACGGTTCTGTGTGTGTCAGCTCCACACACTGACGTGTATGTGCTAGACTTCATACAGAAAATGTTAGGTCGGACATGTACCTTAGGGATAGAGATATTAGGTAGAATGTTTTGTGTGTGTGCTAGACTCCACACAGGAAATGTTAAGGCGGACATGTACTTTTGGGATACAGATGTTAGCTAGAAAGTTTTGTGTGTGTCAGCTTCACACACTGTCGTGTATGTGCTAGACTTCACACTGAAAATGTTAAGGCGGACATGTACTTTTGGGATACAGACGTTACCTAGAAAGTTCTGTGTGTGTCAGCTTCACACACTGACATGTATGTGCTAGACTTCACACAGAAGATGTTAAGGCGGACATATGTATTTTTTGGGATACATGTGTTAGGTAGAATGTTGTGTGTGTCAGCTTCTCACACTGATGCGTATGTGCTAAGACTTCACACAGAAAATGTTAAGTCGGACATGTACTTTTGAGATAGAGATATTAGGTAGAATGTTTTGTGTGTGTGCTAGACTCCACACAGGGAATGTTAAGGCGGATATGTACTTTTGGGATACAGATGTTAGCTAGAAAGTTTTGTGTGTGTCAGCTTCACACACTGTCGTGTATGTGCTAGACTTCACACAGAAACTGTTAAGGCGAACATGTAGTTTTGAGATACAGATGTTGGGTAGAAGGTTTGGTGTGTGTCAGCTTCTCACACTGACGTGTATGTGCTAGACTTCACACAGAAAATGTTAAATCCGACATGTACCTTTGGGATAGAGATATTAGAATGTTTTGTGTGTCAGCTTCACATACTGATGTGTATGTGCTAGACTTCGCACAGAAAATTTTAAGGCGGACATGTACTTTGGGATACAGATGTTAGCCCCATATGCTTTGTACTGTTAATATATATTTTTACTAACCGTTCTCTTCACGACGAATAAGAACGATACAAATTGATCTCGATTCTGTGTCAAACGTACTTTGAACGGGGTTTTCAACATTCAGTAGCTGAGCAGTCTAATAATCAATATACTTGGATGATCTTCAAAGTATGTTTTATACCTCTAGGCAAGGGGTAATTCAATTACCACACACAGGAAACACAAACAAGACAAATTGAAAGGAAAAGGTCAAAATAATACTACAATTATAGATGTTTGGTATATGATTAAAAGAAGGCTTGGTTCTACTAATAATATAAGCAACAAGGACTTTGATATCAACTATTAAAACAATATCCATGCATACTCACAGCGTACGCCAAGATATTATCCAGCTGAAAACTGTGTCCAAACACGGAAAAAATTGTCGTTCCTTGTGTGGATTTCCTATGACAAAAGAAGAAGTGATTTCAGAAGCGGGAAATGTTAACCTTAATAATCTAGAAACCCACTACTGGGTAACTTACCATGCTTATCAAATTACTCTAATGAAACCAGTACAGCATCCCTTTCTCCGTAGGCTACCACCATATGTTGTGCTATGCTGACCCCAGCAATACCAGTAGTATAAATTTAAATTTAGTTTAATTGGTGGCCCATATTTGGTGTATCATTTTAGCTTGTGTATATAAGCAGTGGCAAACTTTAAATTATTCCTGGTCCATGAAAACTTACAAGAACAGACATATTAACTGTCGATTTTTTTATCAAGTCTCTCATTAAAATCTAACTATTGTAAAATATAATAAATTACCTCAAGCTGGTCTCAACTGTCTCTATTTATCTGAAGTGAATGTTCGCGTGAAAAAGTCGGGAATCTTCAAGGGTGGTTTCTTCCTCCCAGACTGGGGAACTATTTCCTCGGAATAGGAATATGGCCAGTAAACACAATGCTCGTTACAGTTTTCATGTACCGATCGCACGTAGGGGGCCTATTAATCATTACATGGTTAATCCGAGAGCATGCTTTGCAGAATAGTATCTGAGTGAACAATTTCCCGTTGTGTCTGTCCTCAGTTATAGGGATGATGATATAGTGACAATTATTTTAAAGTCGTGTATTAAGAAAATGGTTCTTATTGAGTGTATTTTATTGAATGCTGTCAAGTCAGATATGAAGATGTTCCTTGTCCCATGGAGATGGTTCTTATTGAGTGTATTTTATTGAATGCTGTCAAGTCAGATATGAAGATGTTCCTTGTCCCATGGAGATGGTTCTTATTGAGTGTGTTTTATTGAATGCTGTCAAGTCAGATATGAAGATGTTCCTTGTCCCATGGAGATGGTTCTTATTGAGTGTATTTTATTTAATGCTGTCAAGTCAGATATGAAGATGTTCCTTGTCCCATGGAGATGGTTCTTATTGAGTGTATTTTATTGAATGCTGTCAAGTCAGATATGAAGATGTTCCTTGTCCCATGGAGATGGTTCTTATTGAGTGTATTTTATTGAATGCTGTCAAGTCAGATATGAAGATGTTCCTTGTCCCATGGAGATGGTTCTTATTGAGTGTATTTTATTGAATGCTGTCAAGTCAGATATGAAGATGTTCCTTGTCCCATGGAGATGGTTCTTATTGAGTGTGTTTTATTGAATGCTGTCAAGTCAGATATGAAGATGTTCCTTGTCCCATGGAGATTCCCAAGATAACATGTTTGACATGCAGGTATATACATAAATAAGAATCAACAAAAACTGCCAACTCGTAATATTGAAAAGCAGTTGAAAGTTGAAACTCTTCTTTTGTTTTCTCTACAACAAAGACTGTTAGATATGAAAATTATATCCGAAAGTATTCAGAAACAATTCTTTTTCTTGATCAGTACTTTTATCAGTTATCAGCTGCTGTTTTGTAATTAAATGTTGAATGAATTGAGCCTACCTGAAATGTGGATCAAACAACAGCTTCCTTTCAGGCCAAGCTCTGTAGCAACTACTAATAACATGCAAATTGTGCCATTAGCAGTTGTCAGGTCGCCAGCTAATATATCACAACTGCATTGTGAAAATAGCAGGTGACTCTGTCACTCTAAAAAGTGGTAGTGAGCATGTTGACACTTATATCACCAGTAATTGATGTAAAAATTTATCACACATGATATTTGACAAAAATCTTTGATATATCCACCAATCAATGTATGGCCTACATGAAAAAGTCATCTTTTCTGCACTTTGATATGTGGAGGTCGCTATTCTAAAGCAAGAATGAGCTAGCAACAGTTCCGACATCTAGGATAGCCGCTGTCTATAAGGTACTTAGTCTGTTGTTAATGGTTATAAGTTGTAAAGACGTACTCTCTTTTATGCAAAATTTGTCCTCCACTATGCGATAGTCCGGCAAACAGGAATAAAACTCCCCGCGTATGATAGCGCGCCCTATCCCTGTTTCAGGAATCAGTGTCCCCCCCCCCCTAGGACTGATTAGCCATCATACAGGAGTAATCGCTCTCCCAGGAATGATTGTCCGCCAAAGAAAGATTAACCAGCATACAGGAATGATAGTCTCTCAGAAATGGTATTAGGAATGATAGTCTATGGTTGTCTTTATGAGGTGCAATTGTCCAGCATGATTGAGGCATGTAATCCACCACCATGCAATGATTGTCAAGCATATATGAAAGATGATTCATCGCTGGGAATGGTTGACTGGCAGACAGGAATAATACCTCCTCCCCCTGCCCTCATAAATGGACCATTTATAATAACCTGTCTCCATTAGATTCATCATACCTGTTGGAAGGGATTTGGTGCAAGGAAAATTGGAAATATGTCTTCACCGTGTTCAAAGTGAATGTACCAAAGATAGATTCCTAAATCCGTATTGAAACGGAGATATCATATGTACATGTGTTTGAATGAGATAACCACTAGTTTCCTGATTAGGTTGCATAAACTCTTTGTTGTGAACTTAACGTTCGATATGTACACTGTGAACCGTTAATGTCACAATTGCTGTAATTGTGTCATCAGTGATCGAATCTGCATGCAGACTCGCCAGCTAATGTCGCATTTGTGACAATAGCGTGTGAAGCTGCATGCAGAGTCACCTGCCAATAACATAACTGTGACTTTTGCTGGCGACCTGACAATTGCTAATGACACAATTGTCGATTAGTTGCTAGAAAGCACAAACAGGACAGGGTGTGAATGAATGGGTTGCATCGGTCAGTTGGAGATTGCAGAGAAAGAATGCCGAGCATTTCACTCAATGCACAATGCTTTTCAAATCAAATACAGCTTGGTGACAGATGTGTACCTGACTGACTCTGATCTTGGATAACTCTCCCCAGTTTTGGTTTGGCTGGCACAAATTTTCATTCCCTTGGACAATTATGTTTTAAAAAATATTTACACACTATATTTCAATGTAATTTTCATACCTAACATAGCCTTTGTTGTAGCAGAAAAAAGTACTTTTCAGTCTTGTGTGTGTTTTCTTTGTCGACTTCTGCTCGCAGTTCTAACAAAATTATTTTGTGGATTTTTATAAAGGTAGATATACTGCTATGTCAAACACGTTATAGTGGGATTTTCCACGAGACAAGAAATATTTTGATATATGACATTATGACATTCATACAGAATACACCAAATATGAGAATCTTTCCTATTACATGACTTTCAAATAATTGCCACTGTGTCATCTCCTAATTTCAACGTATACTGAAGTTTTTCACCTTTAATTTTATAATCATATGAACAACGTTACTCGGGATATTGTGAATTGCTATGTGGAAAATTGTCCCATACATGTAGTGTCAAAACTCATTTCTTATGCAAGTGAAATGTGTGACAGGCTATATCCGTACAAAATACAAGATATATTATGGCAGATAGTTATGATGGCTAACATACATCAAGAATTGAATTAAGCAATTGGACAGGTCGTTCAAATTATACAATAAATGCTATCGCATACTATGAACAAATCAAATAGAGAGAGAATGCTGTGGTATAATCACCGTAAATAATAAATGTATTAAATAGAAATGTAGTTCCTGGACGATCAAAAACGTTCACTACGTAAAGATAATCTAATTATTATTTTAAAATTGCAAACGTAGCAGAGTATTTAAGATATATGATTTTAACATATGGGCAATATTTTTTCTTGGAAAACTACAATTTGAAAGATAATTGTTAACTAAATATACTGGCCTCATATTTGAATGTGGCCTATAGTATTAAAAAAGTAATTTGAGATTTGGTGCAACAAAACTGACAAAGTTGACAAAAAAAATGAAATTATTCTTCTCCAAAATATTATTAACAAACAGTCAAATATACCACCACATGACTATAAAGTATCCACATAAAATTTCAGATATTCATTATAAATTGAGAGATATTGCATTTCTTCAAAACCGACATATTTACATGTGGTCCACACTGGTTTGGCCGTCAAGGCAATACTAAGACATGGGTACCTGTACCTCGTGGTCTCGCCCAATCCGCATTTTTGAGGCGACAAATCGTCAAGCAATGCAACTTTACAGAGATTATCTGTCGGCAGAGGAAGCTGGCCCTATTTTGGGTACATGAATAATTTTAATGATTCACTTACCTTGTGAACTCTCTTGCAAAAGGGCTACTGGCTGTCTTATTTCCTCCTGTTTAGCTTTGGCATCAAAAGTTTTGTCCCATCCAGAAAAATGCACGGTGTATGAATTTTCGTCAGTTTCGATAATGCGGCCATTCTCCCAACGTCCAAGTACATCTACTGCTTGTACTTTGTCTCCAACACGGAACATAATTATTACTTAAGTATTAATGATCGAGGGCTAAAGGTATATGAAATTTGAAAGTTAAACGCTCATCTCAATATGTATGATGGTGACTGTAACAAGAAGATATTTTGAAACATTTATACCCTGTTCTTAAACATCTGACTTAAATTAACTTGAAAGTCCCATGTCATAAAACTTAGAGCAAAGACTGGTCAATTCAGTCTAGTTAGCCCAGCTGACAAAGCAATTAACTAAGATTTATGTATGCATTCATTTGGAATTCCCAGCCTAGAGAGCAGTATTTTCAACAACCAGAGTACCGGTACTCTGTTTATGTAGAAATGGAGGAAAGCTGGTATTTCACACAGACATAGACACAGACAGTTTGGTGATAAATACAAAGTAGACGACAGAACATGGAAGTTCAAAAGGAGAGTTGATAGGGGTAGTTATCAAAGACGGAATTTATTGGGGGTGGTTGGGTGGATGATCTACCAGCCCCCATGCCCTGGGTTAAATAGTGAGAAACAAATATAAACGGTGCTTGAATAAATCAAGCCTCAATCTGTTTTACTCTCACTCATCCATTGATAGGTTTGGGGTTCCACGCTCTGAGCAATGCTGAGAATTACAAATGTGTTACCGTAACACTAAACTGAAAATTTCAAATTCTTATACTAGCTTATCCCTGAATAAAAGGATATGACAATTAAGGGACACTGTAATCTCCAGTCATTCCCTGTATACAAGTAGATTTACATCTGGATATTGTTGACCATTTCACATCTTGTTAGCCATCACCCACACCCAGATTCCAGCTTTCTCTCTCAATTGGACTCGGTGTTCATTTCTCGCACACCGATTTAGGCTGTTGATCTTCATATAGGAATGTTATCACTTCAATAAACATACTTCTAGCCCACTTCATGGTCCAAACTTCTACCATATATACTGTACTGTATACCTTCAGGCAGTACACAGACAGAAACAAGCTGTGATAGCTATCAACCAATAAAAGTGATGAAAGCATCACCAAAAATTGGTGATCACTTAGAGTCATCACTTTATTCTGCCATCACCTAAAAGGGTAATGAGCAGTGAGTGCAAATCTTGGTCATTGTGATTTTATGGTGATTACTGTGCCTGAACCATCACCCTCAGTCATCATCTTCAAAGGGTGATAACCCGGCATCATCACCATAAAATTGTGATAGGCCATCACCCTTTTTTCTGGCTGTGTATTACTGTATACCAATTTGAAATTACTCATTATCAGTCAGAAGCAAGGAAAACTGAATGCTGAAGTATATAGGGTGTTCTTCCACACCTCAGTATCTTACTCCTACCAAACTCCAAAATATTTAAAGCTGCTATACACATTATTATATACACATTATTATTATTCCCATGGATATCAGAGCGCCATATAACTTATTCAATATAATAGTTCCGCAAAACCGACACTGAAACTTGGCTGTATGGAGAATATTTATTTACTCAGTTACTATGGTGAACTGTCAAAGCCACGTTTTCCCTCCTGCATTCTCACCACATTATATGAATTGTGGATCATTTCGTTGTATCATTCATGAAATAAGATTCATGTAATTCCCCAAATACATACTATATATATATATCTGAAACTATAGTCATTGTGTTTTATTTAGAATATGCATGTTGAACTAGCTAAATTCGCTAACAAAGAACTTACAGGTGGCTATCGCTTATGTAGTACCATAGTGAAATTGATTAGGAAATGCACTGTGTTGTTATCGATGAAATAATTATAAAAGTATTCTTACTGGTTTTTGTCAGAATAATGAGAAATAACCTCATTCCAATGAGAAGAATTGCAATCCAACAACCCAAGTTGTATCCATGCTAGATTAGTACATGTATCTGAACATATATTGATTCCATGATGAGCTTCAATGTAACCATTTATTTCACACTATCAACTGTCAGTTCATTTCTGTATTAAAAAGTTTATTCCAAGGGTTTTGGCAGTCCTTCTGGTCAAGTGGTCTGTCATTCTATATATGCAGCAGATGGCGTTTCATTTATAAATGTTTCTCAAACCCCAGTCAGGCAATCTGTCAGTAATTAACCCTGTCCTGGCTGAATGAATATAGAGGGGAACCTGGCTCAGACTTGACTGAGTGATAAGGTCTATGCGGATGAATCTCCATGCATTAAGCATTTCAAACATCTGGAAGAAATAAACGTCTTGAGGCTTGACAAATGATGACAATTTAATTGCTCCCTGGCAAAACACCCTCCATGAGATACAACTTTAACATGCATTTGAAACACCCGACCTTATTGTACATAGGTCGGGCGATTGGACTCAAAGTATCACAGGGAAAGTGTTCGTAATGGAGGTTCATACTCCATGTAACATTGACGAGACAATGCATACAGTAACAATAGCCAAGTTTGGGGAAAACAATATGTCTACACTTGAGCCTTTTCAACTGCACAAAAACTCAGACAATAACTTCCAGTATGAATTGTTAACATCTTGGACCTGTATATGTATGATATTACCCATTTGAATACATACACCTGTGGTTACAGGACCACATGTATGGTCGGACAATATATACATGTAATCTGAACTTCGTGTATTTTTATGCATTCTGACATTTCTAAGTATTCTGAAAACAATACTGCTGATGCATACTATCAAACTGTTATGTCTGGATTTGGTAATGATATTGTTAACCATATGTTTAATATTCTTAGCATTATACATGTTACCAGGAACTCACCACTACCAATAATGATTAGCGGTGATGAGCTTCTGATGCTATAAGTATCAACATACTTAAACTTGCTAGATCTGCTTTTAGTATTAATCAGTTTGATGTTTTTAACAGTAATTTATATTGCGTCATGGTGTCACTTGACAATTGAAAAAATAAATGCTGTCATTCCTTTCATGGAATACTGATGGCTTAAAAAATGAACTTGAGACCCCGAATGTCCAACAACTTTCAAGCTCACATATAACAATATGTCTTCAGGAAACATATAGTTCTAAAAATAATGCGGAGAATCACAATGTCACGGTGGTCATAAAAGTTTATCATAAAATATCAACACGGTGTGAAAACCTTAAAGCAACAGTGCGGTTGGGGATCTGGTGGGTTGCTTGTTATCTATACAAGTACTTGTGCATATCGCCCAAACTTAATAGAAATGCCAACAAACAACACTTCTACTTCAAAGGTTAAACTCGCAGGAGATATATTTGGCTGGCAAAGTGACTACACTTTCCATATACTCCCTATTCATTCGCATTACCGGTACTGCAGCGATCAGAATAGTGTGCAAAAAATGAGGTTGCAAGTTTTAGTTTCAAAAGAATAGTAATCCTTATTGAGTGGTACAAATACAAGAACTGCCATACACAATACATTATTGGATGATTACCCACGTACGCACGGTTCAGTTTGAATCCGGCCGAAGCACTCCTTCAGTTTTGCACATGAGCGAAGTACTGTTCATATGCTCTGTCCAGATAAAACTTGAAAAAATTAATCGAAATGTTCGGCAAACATCTATTTTATTATATATGATGTCACATTCGGCTATGTGCGCGCGGCCCGGAATCCAGTCCAAAAATCTGAATTAGACCCCCAGCTAGTTGGTTGATAACATATAGGATAGTGATAAGTTTATGCCATTGCCGAACGATTATATTTTAGATTCTATCAACCGACAAAAACATTCTCAGGATAACTGTGATCATTGTAAACACATGACAATAACTGAATTATGTATCTCGCCAGGAATAGTATACTAAACGGTAAGTCCACAAATCAAGGATGCAGAGCTATTGATTATGTCCTTGCTCATCAAAGTACAATCCATAAGGTAAAATGTAACATCTTAAATGTTAAGGAAATTACTCAACAATCAGTCCAATTTCAACTTTATTCAAATGCAATAAAAGTAATATAATGAACTATGTTATTAACTTGCACGCTACACAAGTTTCATGCAAGATTACAGAAGCAAGTAGTATGTTTTGTAGAGAGGAATTACTGTCTGTTGAATCGCAGAATAATATACACCCCTTCATGTGTGGAATAGGTGCTACCATAGAATAATATACACCCCTTCATGTGTGGAATAGGTGCTACCATGAATAATATACACCCCTTCATGTGTGGAATAGGTGCTACCATAGAATAATATACACCCCTTCATGTGTGGAATAGGTGCTACCATAGAATAATATACACCCCTTCATGTGTGGAATAGGTGCTACCATAGAATAATATACACCCCTTCATGTGTGGAATAGGTGCTACCATAGAATAATATACACCCCTTCATGTGTGGAATAGGTGCTACCATAGAATAATATACACCCCTTCATGTGTGGAATAGGTGCTACCATAGAATAATATACACCCCTTCATGTGTGGAATAGGTGCTACCATAGAATAATATACACCCCTTCATGTGTGGAATAGGTGCTACCATAGAATAATATACACCCCTTCATGTGTGGAATAGGTGCTACCATAGAATAATATACACCCCTTCATGTGTGGAATAGGTGCTACCATAGAATAATATACACCCCTTCATGTGTGGAATAGGTGCTACCATAGAATAATATACACCCCTTCATGTGTGGAATAGGTGCTACCATAGAATAATATACACCCCTTCATGTGTGGAATAGGTGCTACCATAGAATAATATACACCCCTTCATGTGTGGAATAGGTGCTACCATAGAATAATATACACCCCTTCATGTGTGGAATAGGTGCTACCATAGAATAATATACACCCCTTCATGTGTGGAATAGGTGCTACCATAGAATAATATACACCCCTTCATGTGTGGAATAGGTGCTACCATAGAATAATATACACCCCTTCATGTGTGGAATAGGTGCTACCATAGAATAATATACACCCCTTCATGTGTGGAATAGGTGCTACCATAGAATAATATACACCCCTTCATGTGTGGAATAGGTGCTACCATAGAATAATATACACCCCTTCATGTGTGGAATAGGTGCTACCATAGAATAATATACACCCCTTCATGTGTGGAATAGGTGCTACCATAGAATAATATACACCCCTTCATGTGTGGAATAGGTGCTACCATAGAATAATATACACCCCTTCATGTGTGGAATAGCTGCTACCATAGAATAATATACACCCCTCCATGTGTGGAATAGGTGCTACCATAGAAAACATTGACAACATACATGTAGTAGAACCATTCAACCATATAATAGTATATAATATGTTCAACATTTACCTGGAGCCTGGGCCCCCCACTTTTGATTTAAGGGGTCCCGGCAGATCCTTTCCCCTTTACCTGGCACTCCTAACTGACCATATTCCCACATAAAAATTACATATAGAGTGCCAGAACGTGTAGTGGTGTGTTATAGGCCTGTTTTCAGGCCTTCAAGTGTCTCCTATACTTTACTCAAAATCTCCTATATTTCCTATATTTTGACTTTTTCTCATGAAAAGCTTCACCAATGCTCTGAAATAAATCAATTTGGCTTGGCCAAATACATTCCCGAAAATATAAAAAACATTTCAATTCCTTTTTTTTTAACCAAGCAGCAGAACGGGTCTCCTCAACAACCACAACTATGAAGGCATTCAGTGGAAATAATTTTATTAAACACCAAAAAAACTACCAAATTTGGAACAAACAATGCACTAGTGATCTGTCTTACACTTCCTTATTTCCTATATTTTCCTATATTGTATTAAGAAATTTCCTGTATTTCTCCTATATTTTGGCAAATTTCCTCCTATATTTTCACTGTGAGCCACTTGCAGGCCTGTGTTTTGTTTGTGTTTTAAACCAGGAAGTCAAATGGAGTCAGCCAAATTCTTCAATATCGATGCGTGTTTATGCGAAACAAATGTGAAAATAGAACCATAAATCTATATACATTGTGTTCAGATTTAGTTCCGGGAAAACGCGTAAAACGCATCTCCGGCAACCTGAAACCCCGGAGCTTCCGGGGCCTAAGCGGTCCCTGGACCCTCGCCTGTCAGGCTCTGAGGACCGCTCATTTTAGCTTCGTGTAACTGAATCGGTATCATACTGGTTCTAATGTTCCATGATGTAACGGTTATCGTTTTTTAAATGTTTTTTCATGTGTTAAATATAACGAGAAAGTCAAATGGAATCAGGCATGAAGTATGCTTTTTTTAATATCGATGCGTGCTCATAAATGCGAAACAAATGTGAAAATAGAACTGTAAATCTGCATACATCATGTTTGAATTTATTTCCGGGAAAACGCTTAGAACTTATCTCCGAAGATCTTGGACTTCGGAGCTTCCGAGGCCTAGGCGGCCGTTGGACCCTCGCCTGTTGGGCTGTGAGGATTCCCTTGTATTATCTTTTTGTGAATGAATCGTATCGGTAGGCATATTGAGTTCCCTTCAAAGAACTACATGTATGTTTGTATGTTTTAAATATAACTAGAAAGTCAAATGGATGCAGGCATGTGGTGCAATGCTTTCAATATCGATGCGTGCTTATAACTGCGAAAAAATCGTGAAAATAGAACCATAAATTTGCATGCAATATGATCAGTCTTATTTCGGGGGAAAAAGCTCAGAACGCATCTCCAGCGATCTGGAACCACGAAGCTTCCGGGGCCTAGGCGGCACCTGGACCCTTCCCAGTTGTGCTGTGATAGTACCCCCCACCCCACGTATGTTCCCACGCCACTGATCATATAGCCATATACTTGCATTAGCACCATCATCACACTAGATCTTCTTAGTTGCTCAAGTGTCCACATCTTGTATTTAGCCTGTACGTCAACATGAAAAGATAGGACCTGGACGTTCTGATTTTCGAGTAATTGTGTGGGGGGGGGGGGACCAAAATGTTCCTTGTCTGCTCTTGGGGGGGCATACTATTTACCTGACCGGAATCCCCCTTCCCTAAAAATGAACCGTCCCTTACGTACAAACACTTTTCATGTGTAATCAATCCTCATGTCCTTACTGCCCCAACAAGCTGGTCTGAAATACTCAAATTTTGGGCAAATACTGATTTTATTATCTCTTATTATTAACTAGATTAACAAATTGTAGAGTGTTAACATATCAAACGATCTCACATAAAATAAATTCAAAAACTGGTATTACTCAAGTCTTTGACAATCCTGGAGGTTCATACTCCATGTAACATTCACGAGACAATGCATACAGTAACAATAGCCAAGTTTGGAGAAAACAATATGTCCAGACTTGAGCCTTTTCAACTGCACAAAAACTCAGACAATAACTTCCAGTATGAATTGTTAACATCTTGGACCTGTATATGTATGATATTACCCATTTGAATACATACACCTGTGGTTACAGGACCACATGTATGGTCGGCCAATATATACATGTAATCTGAACTTCGTGTATTTTTATGCATTCTGACATTTCTAAGTATTCTGAAAACAATACTGCTGATGCATACTATCAAACTGTTATGTCTGGATTTGGTAATGATATTGTTATCCATATGTTTAATATTCTTAGCATTATACATGTTACCAGGAACTCATCACTACCAATAATGATTAGCGGTGATGAGCTTCTGATGTTATAAGTATCAACATACTTAAACTTGCTAGATCTGCTTTTAGTATTAATCAGTTTGATGTTTTTAACAGTAATTTATATTGCGTCATGGTGTCACTTGACAATTGAAAAAATAAATGCTGTCATTCCTTTCATGGAATACTGATGGCTTAAAAAATGAACTTGAGACCCCGAATGTCCAACAACTTTCAAGCTCACATATAACAATATGTCTTCAGGAAACTCATAGTTCTAAAAATAATGCGGAGAATCACAATGTCACGGTGGTCATAAAAGTGTATCATAAAATATCAACACGGTGTGAAAACCTTAAAGCAACAGTGCGGTTGGGGATCTGGTGGGTTGCTTGTTATCTATACAAGTACTTGTGCATATCGCCCAAACTTAATAGAAATGCCAACAAACAACACTTCTACTTCAAGGGTTAAACTCGCAGGAGATATATTTGGCTGGCAAAGTGACTACACTTTCCATATACTCCCTATTCATTCGCATTACCGGTACTGCAGCGATTAGAATGGTGTGCAAAAAATGAGGTTGCAAGTTTTAGTTTCAAAAGAATAGTAATCCTTATTGAGTGGTACAAATACAAGAACTGCCATACACAATACATTATTGGATGACTACCCACGTACGCACGGTTCAGTTTGAATCCGGCCGAAGCACTCCTTCAGTTTTGCACATGAGCGAAGTACTGTTCATATGCTCTGTCCAGATAAACAGGGAAAATAATTCTTTCGCTAGGTCAACAAGGTAGGCCTATTATGCAAACTTGAAAAAATTAATCGAAATGTTCGGCAAACATCTATTTTATTATATATGATGTCACATCCGGCTATGTGCGCGCGGCCCGGAATCCAGTCCAAAAATCTGAATTAGACCCCCAGCTAGTTGGTTGATAACATATAGGATAGTGATAAGTTTATGCCATTGCCGAACGATTATATTTTAGATTCTATCAACCGACAAAAACATTCTCAGGATAACTGTGATCATTGTAAACACATGACAATAACTGAATTATGTATCTGGCCAGGAATACGTATACTAAACGGTAAGTCCACAAATCAAGGATGCAGAGCTATTGATTATGTCCTTGCTCATCAAAGTACAATCCATAAGGTAAAATGTAACATCTTAAATGTTAAGGAAATTACTCAACAATCAGTCCAATTTCAACTTTATTCAAATGCAATAAAAGTAATATAATGAACTATGTTATTAACTTGCACGCTACACAAGTTTCATGCAAGATTACAGAAGCAAGTAGTATGTTTTGTAGAGAGGAATTACTGTCTGTTGAATCGCAAAATAATATACACCCCTTCATGTGTGGAATAGGTGCTACCATAGAATAATATACACCCCTTCATGTGTGGAATATACACCCCTTCATGTGTGGAATAGGTGCTACCATAGAATAATATACACCCCTTCATGTGTGGAATAGGTGCTACCATAGAATAATATACACCCCTTCATGTGTGGAATAGGTGCTACCATAGAATAATATACACCCCTTCATGTGTGGAATAGGTGCTACCATAGAATAATATACACCCCTTCATGTGTGGAATAGGTGCTACCATAGAATAATATACACCCCTTCATGTGTGGAATAGGTGCTACCATAGAATAATATACACCCCTTCATGTGTGGAATAGGTGCTACCATAGAATAATATACACCCCTTCATGTGTGGAATAACTGCTACCATAGAAAACATTGACAACATACATGTAGTAGAACCATTTAACCATATAATAGTGTCTACAACAACTCAAATTTCCTCCACGCTTCAGCCCCTCACCAACCCCAACACCATAAAAGGCATAAGTATAAGAAAACAATAGAAAAATCACAAGGAAAAATTGTGAAGATATTAAATATCTTCAAAAAACATTTTAAAGATATAACGAAGCAGCTGGTTAAATGTCCAAATAATCGTGATATAAGAAGAATGTTTATCTCAACAAAGAAAAAAAAGAGGAAACAGCATGAAAAGGTGGTAAAAGATCAAATTTATGACAAATTTGAAACCTAACAGGATTATAATCCTAAAGAATACTGGAAAATACTTACCATTTTAATGGAAAGAAATAAGGAGGAATTAGATCTGCCACCAGAATTTCATGAACAACTTTTTAGTCATTTCCAAGAATTAAAACTCACAACATACACAGATAAAGGATCACAGGATCTAATTAATGAGCTTAAAATTAAAGAAAACAACCAACAATCTAATCCTATCCTGGACCGCCATATTAAAAATAAGAAAACACACATGCACTGAAAAACCTATGGTCTTGACTACATATCTAATGAAATGTTAAAATATGGCCAAGACCTCACATTGTCACCCCTCGTTAAACCTTTCGACAATGTATACAACAGTGGGATAATCTGGGATTCTTGAACTGAAACAATTACATAAGGGGGAGGATAAATTAGAATCACAGTAGTATAGAGACATTACAATATCTAGTTGCCTAGAGGCACATTCTTTTCTAGTGTACTGAAAAAATATTCGGTGACAATAATCTCCTCCCAGATAACCAATCTGAAGATATCATGTTACACGGGTTTACCTGCATTCATGTCCATAGCGCCACCAAATAAAGACCAAATACCACGAAAAACAAGCAGGTGAAATCTAAAGCCCAAGGGAGATGGCACATAATGGAAAAAAAGTCGTTCAGACGAAATCCTGAGAGAGGTTTTCATATGCTCTGACTAAAGCGTCACCTAGTGGTGAACAGAGGCTATCAAAACACAATTAGACAAATTTTGCCGGCCTAAGGGGTAAGCACACACAGTCTGACCCGAATATGTTTCAGAACTATTCACGTTCAAAGTCGTGGCGGCGGCGGATCCGGCGGAGCCGTTCCTCATGAGAACATAAGAGCATACACTTTGTGGAAATGCTCTATAATAATGAGTAACTAAAGAACAGTATAACAAGTTACCCGGTCATTTCTGGAACTTATTTCTATGGAACTACTACAGAGAAGGGTTTTTTTTACGGAATCAGTTACCTTTCCTCACCCTTCATAACAAAGCAATACAGAAATATATATACGACGATCTTCTGTATGGCTTTTCGTCATGCATTCGCTCTTATTTTTGTGACCAGTATGAATTACCACATCTTTTTCTTTCAAAGATACTTAACCCTGAGCCTCATTTATCGAATTTCATAATGACCATCCGGTTGGACATTCACAACAGTGATCTATCCATGTTCGGTCTGATGGCCTTCCGTTACACAGCTATCCTGACACACTGACCACCAATATGTATTTTCATCAGTAAAACTTTTCGCTGATCACTATCTACATGACGGCATGGGGTCTCTCGTATCTTTTTTGATCTTTCCTTGGCGCAGCTATACGAGCATATTGAACATATGTATGGCTAAACACCAGTATGAGTTCTCTGATGTCTCTTCATATTGCTTTTATCTGCACAACTATACGGACATAATGAACATTTGTATGGCTTTTCGCCAATATGTGTTCTCTCATGGTAAATGAGAAGGCCTTTCTGGGCACAGCTATATGGATGGCTTTTCACCAGTAGGAGTTCTCCGATGTCTCTTCAGAGATTTTTTCTGTGCACAACTATACGCACACAATGAGCATTTGTATGGCTTTTCACCAGTATGAGTTCTATGATGTTCTTGCAGACTGCTTTTAACGGAGCAGCTGTACGGGCATATGGAACATAAGTATGGCTTTTCACCAGTATGCGTTCTCTGGTGTTTTTGCAGATTGCTTTTATAGCAGCAGCTGTACGGGCATATAGAACATATGTATGGCTTTTCAACAGTATGAGTTCTTTGATGTTTTTGCAGACTGCTTTTATCGGAGCAGCTGTACGGGCATATGGAACATAAGTATGGCTTTTCACCAGTATGAGTTCTCTGGTGTCTTTGCAGACTGCTTTTAACGGAGCAGCTGTACGGGCATATAGAACATATGTATGGCTTTTCACCAGTATGAGTTCTCTGATGTGTTTGCAGACTGCTTTTATCGGAGCAGCTGTACGGGCATATAGAACATATGTATGGCTTTTCACCAGTATGAGTTCTCTGGTGTCTTTGCAGACTGCTTTTAACGGAGCAGCTATACGGGCATATAGAACATATGTATGGCTTTTCACCAGTATGAGTTCTCTGGTGTCTTTGCAGACTGCTTTTAACGGAGCAGCTATACGGGCATATAGAACATATGTATGGCTTTTCACCAGTATGAGTTCTCTGGTGTCTTTGCAGACTGCTTTTAACGGAGCAGCTATACGGGCATATAGAACATATGTATGGCTTTTCACCAGTATGAGTTCTCTGATGTCTCTGCATATTAATTTTCTTGGTACAACTATACGGACATAATGGGCATTCGTATGGATTTTCGCCAGTATGGTGTCTCTCATGGTCTAGCATATCACTGATCTGGTCAGAATTTTGTGTTTCTAGGACATGAGTCAAGGAGATGGTGTCTGGTCTGGAACAGTCAGTGTTCAGCTGAGTATAATTTCTGCATACATTATTGACCCGATACAGGTTCACAGGAAAAGGTTTTTCCACCGGAATTGTATCATCCTCAAGTCTGGTCTGCTCGGTATCACTGCCTGTGCCCGGACACTCCTGGAAGATCAAAACAATCAGTCTAGTTATCATGACTGGACTATCTAACAAGGTCAACGTAGTGTTTTAAGAATCAGCAATATACCACTGTAAGCTATTATCCATGGGAAGAAATGGCTATTTTACATGAGTGGGTGGGTGAGTACGATTTAACGTCTTTTTCGATTATGTTTCTCTCATATCAAGACGGTGCCTGCATGGGCCAGGCCACGAGAGTGCTCATAGTTCCTTTTTATCCTGGATACTTATCAGCCCAGCCAGTAAAGTGTCCGGTCAGCTATCCAAGTTTGACAGTGGCTATTGTATGTACATTTTTCTGGAGCTAGGCTACTTATGTTACTAGGCGGGGTAAGTGGGTGGTTGTTGAAGAGATACATGGTTCATACTCCATGTAAGAATCACGAGAATGCATACACTAGCCAAGTCTTGGAACAACAATGTCTCTAGACTTGTGCCTTTTCAGCTGCACAAAGATTCTGACAATAGCTTCCAACATGAATTATCCACCGGATACAGTGGATGGGTCAAAATTATAAGAATATCTAACACTTGAACGTGTGCGGGATAGTTTCTCATTATTGAGATGCGATTCAATTTGCTATATCCGTGTGTAGTGTTGACAAATCAGTATGTCACGGTCTTTTTCGTGGTCAATATTTTACCAGATAATGTATGTTTGCAAGAGTTGCCACCTCTGCTATACACCTCGTATGACTTACTTGTTTAATCGGTCTACGTATAAGGATCTTCTGTAGTGGCTGGCCATTTGCATGTACATCAAACTCGACTACGGGTTCTTCTTTTATTGTTACATGGTTGTGTATGCCAGCTTGGATCCCCAATTCCTCCTTCAAAGACATATACTTGGTTCTCTGGCTCCATAATTCGTCCTTTATCGCGGATTCGTCCTTTATCGCGGATTCGTCCGTTTGGTCAACATCCTCTCGTTTTACTGATACATCTTCCATTTCTTTTCCCTATGAAACTAATGCGGTCTTGTCTGAAAAGACACAATACCCTTTTTAACAATTATTCTTCTCTCCGCTCGAAACATGTAACATTACGTGGATTTTCTGTCCATATTCTATATATATGGACATAGAAATACAATAAGGTGTTTGGTCAGACGAAGACCTACCAATAATCTATCTTAACCCATGTTCAACACGAGCACAGGGGCACGGTTCTTCTGGGGTTTGTGGAAACATTTGCCCAGCACCATCAGCGGACATATTGAGGCGGTAATTGAGAACAGACCATTCTCCGTTGAGATGTTGATAATGCATAGTGATAGAGTTAAATACAAACGGGAACTGGTCAGTCAAATTGAGAAGCTTTCCAGTTAATCACCAGTTACACACTGAAGATCATAAAATGTAATCCTAGGATATCACCAGTACTAGAATTTGACAATGATAAAATAGATAAAGGTCAGTCATTATCAATCTGACAATGATAGAATAGATAAAGGTCAGTCATTATCAATCTGACAATGATAGAATAGATAAAGGTCAGTCATTATCAATCTGACAATGATAGAATAGATAAAGGTCAGTCATTATCAATCTGACAATGATAGAATAGATAAAGGTCAGTCATTATCAATAGGCTTCTGCTTCATCGCCCGTGGCGTATGTTATATGAAATTGGAAAGCCTGGCAATAATCCATCGAGATGGACAGACAGACAGGACAGACAGACGGGCAAAGCAATTTTTAAATGATTTAATGATCTTTAACTTTTTGACATCGTGGAACTGCAGATATCTCACAGCTTACATACATTACATTTAAGTTAAAATACAGAAAGAAATCTTGATCAAAATATCCCACCTCGTCTATCGACAGTCTAGAAGACCGGAAGTTATCATTACCCATACGTCAATTCCACGGCTGCGGTTGCAATGATCACTAGTGACGTAAAGGCATCCTGATATGCGCATTATGCTTACATCCTTTCAAAATCAACCGTTGTTCCTTTCACGTATATCAGCAAGAAACATAGAGACAAGTCGAATATGAAGTCTTAAGTAACAGGGGTAACTTTGACAGTGGAACAACTTCGACAACTTTTTTTGTTATATTAGCATAACCTTTATATATAAGATGATGTTATCTGCCGAGGTAGCAGGGAGTAGGTGGCCAGCCATGTGACACTCTTCATAAGATGACCACTTAACATGTAGTTGGCACTGGTTTAACTGATAACAGTTTGACACAAAAACTTTTATGGTGAAGTGCTGCAATGTTTTGAGTTTAAAGTAAAAATATACTATTTTAGAAGTACTAATCATTGATAGTAGCTTTATTCAGTTCTTTCTTCTGGCCACTATTTTCAGTAAGTTTGTGTATTTGGGGTAACTTTGACTCCACGTTCACTATTGATTCCCATGATGATGTCAAAGTTATCCCAGCTCAACATGACAAAGTTACCCCAGCTGGTTTGCTATGACTTTGGTGATGCATGCCAATGTTACACCAGGGCATTCACAATGGGGTAACATTGACACATGCTCTTCTTTTTCAAATTTACATGCAATAAATATCTGTGGTTATCATAACAATAATTTGAACAGGTCCAAATGTATCCAGTGTGGACTCTTAATGGTACCCAGTGTTGACATAGTGTGGCTCTGGTCTCCAAATCAGATTGGAGATAAAGTTGTGTCAAAGTTACCCCGTTTTACCTTGATCCAGGAAAGTATCGTATTTTCAGTAGGTGGGGAAAATAATGACAACGTCAGGGTATTGCTTGGGTAATTAAAAACTGCAGATTGAAATACCATACATGTAAGCATGCTCACTTTGCCAATATAGTTTTGTCAGTGACTTCTATCTTGGTGGGGATGGACAATATGTTATCAGGTCATCTTGTCGATTTTTAATCATTTCCAGAGTTTGGGGTCACAGTGAGTTTGACCTTGACCTTAAACTTTGGTACATGCCACATCGTACCCTTGATTTTTCCACAGATACAAAGAAAATCGAGACTTGATTTTGGGGTCACAGTGATTTTGACCTTTGACCTTGATCTCAATTTTGGTGTGTGACACATCCTCTCAACCTAATCTATCAACTGTCTGACAAAAAATGCGACTATTAAAAATTTCCTTAACCATATCCATAATTTGAACGTGACCTCAAGTTTGGTAGTCTACTGACACAAAAATTGTAATTTTTAATTCCTCTGGTATTGGAGTCAGCGCGACCTTTTCCGTGCTCTCACAAAAAAAAGGGTTTCAATGATTCGTGTTTTCGGGTCACATTGGCCTTTGATCTCTGACCTCGACCTCGACCTCAATTCTGATACGCAACACCTCATCTCCACCTAGTGTAAGTTGCAACTGGGGATAAATAACTGTCATAGATAGAGACCGGACACGAACGTAGTCAAGTTGACATGGCTTCGTTCGTTTCTACTACGTCATTATGCCTCTCAATGAAATTACATGTACACTCTGGGATCACGCGACTTGGCAATAAAACAACCCCTCCCAGCTCTCTGTCCATTTGTTTTATCGAGTTCGGCACAGAGTTTGATTGCCATGAAGAGCTCATCCGTCTGCAATCAGTCTTCAAACATCCAAGACAGGTTGAGCTTCCGCCATTATCTTCGTACGGTCGGTCACGTGATCGGCACGAGACGTTGCTGATCACGTCAGCCATTCCAAGCTAAGTGTGCATTATACTCATTTTTTCAAATTTACCCAAGAATTGTTTAAAGCAGCTTATTAGATACCTATATGGTCGGGGTTACTGGATATGGAATATCTTTGAGATTGTTCAGTTTATTGAGGTCCCAGAACTTTTTGAAGACATGCAGTGTTGCAGCCTCGTCACTGAGGTCACTGTGGTACAATTCTGCCAGGTGGAATTTTCCACAGAGAACTAGTTCAATCACACTGACCTACTTGGCAAAAAATAGGGTAGTGGCCACTCTGTTGCAGCAGAGTGCTTTATCACTGTCAGATGTTACAAGTTGCTCGAGCTGTCTGCATGTTTTCCACCTCATTTTGGTGTCACGGGAGTCACAAAAGTGATTATAATTGTTTTGTTCTCGGAGGCCTATCTCATCCACAGATAAACAGTTTATGTTTATAAATCATCTATTATAACATCAACTAAAACCTGCTTAATTTTGAATCTAAATGTATTATATTTGCTAGAAAATCTTCTTAAAGGCTGTCACGGGAGTCACAGTTTCTTTTTCACGGTAGTCACACTGTACAGGCTTTGTTATCCAGCAAACTAATTAATGTGTTAATTTTATTTTTTTCTGCACATCTGTTATTATATTATCACTTTCTAAAATAGTTGATCCAAAATGCCACTAATAGCTACAGAAAGGCAGAGAAAGAGAAGGGAGAAGTTAAAATCAAACAATGCTGCATTTGCTGTAAACGAAAGTGCAGACAATTAATACCGGAATAAGTATAAGGGAACAAAGAGAAGGGAATTCACAAAATTAACTGAAGATATAGCAAAACATCTAGAAAAGAAAAGGCTGTTTGACAGGGATCAACAGTGGAAATGTCGAGAAAAAAACCCGGTTACTATCAACTCCCACTTGTGAAAATAGTCCAAAAGCATACTCAGCAAAGCATTCCTTGAGTAGAGCCACCAAACAGGCGAAGAGCATATTGCTGAAAAGTCCAAGAATGAAAATAGCTGTTCTTCATAGACTGATTCTGTATTATTTCAGTTTTTCTTATGAATAAAATAACATAAGAAATATTTTATGTAAGTTTTGTAATGATAAGGGTGTTACTCGTCACGGGAGCCACATTTTCCTGTCACGGGAGTTACATACTTTCAGTGATCTGTAAGACCATGTGGTTCTTCTTTGTTTATAAATTTAATTCATTTATAAATCATGAAACCTTCAAGTAGATTACAGTGTGGACCAACAACACATATCTTATCTGGAAGGCTACAGCAAGAACAAAATGTGAAAGCAGTCAATCTTTTTTTGATCGCAGCTGTCACGGGAGGCACGTTCTTATTTTTCAATTTTTGCTTTGAAGTTGTAACTGAATCGGGGAAAAATATTATTCAAAATAGTGACCTCTTATTACTCTTTTAGAAGAAGTAAATAACATTGCATATTAGTTTTCTAATGTGAAAGCTACAGCTGAAAACAAATGAAAGAATGAGTAGCGATGTCACAGGAGTCTGTCCCCTTTTCATGAGGAACTGCATGGGCACATAAATGGCTGTATGGAAGAGAATTTGCACTTCAACTGATCTGGTTTTGTATTATTTCAGTTTTTGTATGAATAAAATAATGTAAGAAATAGTTTATGTAAGTTGTTTCATGATAAGGGTGCTACTTGTCACGGGAGTCACATTTTCCTGTCACGGGAGTCACGTACTTTCAGTGATCTGTAAGACCATGTGGTTCTTCTTTGTTTATAAATTTAATTTATTTATAAATCATGAAACCTTCAAGTAGATTACAGTGTGGACCAACAAAACATATCTTATCTGGAAGGCTACAACAAGAACAAAATGGGAAGGCAGTCAATGCTTTGAAGTTGTAACTGAATCGGGAAAAAATATTATTCAAAATAGTGACCTCTTATTACTCTTTAGAAGAAGTATATAACATTGCATATTAGTTCTAGAATTTGGAAGCTACAGCAGAAAACAAATGAAAAAATGAGTAGCGATGTCACGGGAGTCACCGTGGAATGGCTGACGTGATACGTACAAATATAATGGCGGAGAATTCAACCGACCGTTAATGTTTGAGAAGACTGATTGCAGACGGGTGAGCAGTTCACGGCAAACAAACTCTTTGTCGAACTCCATAATCATGAATTCCAGCGTGACGGAATTACAAGGTGCTCATGTTTTCAGTTCTTCTGAACCCTTGCTATTACTCGTCCTTGGTAACATCTGGTTTGGAATATCAGTTTTCTAACCCTATTACTAAGAAGTGTAGGATGAGAGAAAAATGGGGAAATACAACTGTTTTGAAGCTGATCACGTGACATTCGAATATCGCGTGACGGAATTACAGTGAAGTAACCACCTTATGAAGACGTGTTGGTTACATACATATTCCATCAACACTCGAATGTTTGTCATTTCAGGTGATGTTTTATTCGAATCCTGAGTGTCTGGACTACATTTTTTTCTGATTTCTGTCAACTAAAGTTTCAAACTGATAAATGTGGTTAAGCAAAACTGCGTGACGGAATTACATTTTGTTTCATTTTTTAAGGAGTTGCGTTTTCCCCTATTTTACAAGTTTCAATTTTATCCGGTCTAAAAAATTCTGAGGACAGACCCAAACTCATGAATTCTTTTGTCATTTGCCCGGCAATGCACTATAATCGATTGAATATGAAAGATCGAGAATGACTGGTCAACAACTTGGGCAAAATTCTTCAGGAATGACATAACCGAAATTTTGAATTATGTGACGGAATTACATTTTGGTTACAGATTTCGTGGAATTCATGTAAAACAAATGGACAGAGCTGGGAGGGGTTGTTTTATTGCCGGATAGAGCCGATCGACCCATGGAGCCGTGTGATCCCGGAGTGTACATGTAAGTTCATTGAGACGCATCATGGCGTAGTAGGAACGAACGAAGCCATGTCAATTTGGCTAACACGAACGGTTCAATGATTTTCTAGTTTGTAGGCCAGACCATGTTGATACGCGTCCAATATACCCAAATACGCCTCTGCCCCAAGAGTATCCACTCATACAAAAATGGAACTGTACCTGGAAAACTGTCTCAGATATAGAACAGACACAAACGGTCGGAAATCGTTATCACATAATACGCTTTTAGGCCGGCTATACAACTTAATAATCAAAGTTTCAGCACTAATCAAAATACTCATACTCGGTTCACCAATAACACCGACCCGCAAGCATACATACCTGAAGTTTCAGATCTCCAACGTTCGTGTAGTTTCCAACTATGTATATGTGTACCTTTGTACTGACCCGTGACGCTCAGTTCATACTAATAATTAAACATAAGAGAAATCTCAAATGATAAATGTCCACCTTTTGTTCGTTCTGGTACAACGCGCCACAACAAACTATGGTCATTATAATTTCTTCACCGTGGAGTCGTTCGGAACTTGGACTGAGCCTGCCTGAAACGCACAAACTGTTTTCGATTTAAGAAGCCTTCAAATATCATATTTCATTCAGAAGTCGACAAATGCTTGTAAATTAATGATTTTTTATATAACTATTTCGGTAGCTGCAAAGTTTGATAATATAAAAAGAATGTAGGCTATAATTCGCCATACAAAAAGAGATATGTATTTGGCCGAATAACTGGAGTTTAAAGGTCAACCCAAACGGATTTTTTTTTGGTCTAAAAATCTTTAAAAATCATAGTTCATACTTCACTTTGTATGACAAAAATATTGAAAAAATTCTAATCTGATCAGAAACACACGTAATATGGGAGCAAAGTGGGCTTTTTCACACTTTCACAGCTGGGTTGATGACGTCACGCAGGGCAATTGCCTGAGAAAAAACAGCGGATAACATGGAAAGCGAGTGCAGTCAGAGCTCCGATTCAGATGTCGATTCGAACGATATCAGCTCCTTAGATGGAAATATTTTTCGCCAAGAAGATGAAATAGACATAGAGGAGGATGATGACGGGCAAATTAACAGTTGTTTGAAGACCAACGGCGGAATTCAGCCCTATCAATTTGAGCCGTACGGTTCCGATTCTGACAGTGACAACCATTCTGACAACGTGGAACTCGACGACGACAGGATTCGGAGAGGTCGTTTGTTGAATACAGATTGGTATGCAACTTGACTGGAAACCTTATTATCGTCATCTATACGACCAGGTGTCCATATATTTCAAACTGTATTGAATGTAGAACGATTCTGTGATGTAAAGAACGAGCACGTCTGTGTTGTTGTTGTTGTTGTTGTTACTGACCGAGGCAGCCTTTTCGAAGGGATACATTCCGGGATTCGGCAGTATGGACAGTAAACTGTTGATAACTCTACTGATATACGTCTGATTTGAATTTTGTTTGTTTTCCCATAATCCCCATGAAATACCAATTTCAGAATTATATAGTTTGATAAAAAAACTTCGGACATTCATGGCGAAATAAGTAAGCCGTGGTGAGTGGATCGGCATTCACATTTGCTCAATTTTCGACAAATTATCTCAATTAAATTGAAATCGAATGATATTCCCACAATCTCAAATGTCAAGGGATTACGAAAGTATTATTATCACTTCTGTATCTACAGCCATTCACTCCAATTGGTGTTCAGAAAAAAAACATTAAAAGGCGACCGGTTTGCCCGATCACTGTACGACTTTTTATTTTTTTATTTATTTACTTATCAAACGTATATATATTTATGAAAGATCATTTTATTATTATTAAATAGTATATATGAAATAGAGACTCATCCAGTCTAACCTGTAGGTGCTCAAGCAACAAATGCCACGCGAGAGCGAGCAGGGCATGTACAGCCGTCTTCCTGCCCGAGGCCTCGCTTGCAGGCTAGGTTCGTTCAGCCGATGTCCGTGATAGATTCTCCTTGTCCGATTTCTTTGCCGTCACATTCTGATTGTTCTTAGGTTTGATAGTTGGAATAGCTGTTCTCTTTAGTTTTGGTTTGTACCCAAATTCAACTGCTACGCTGCAGAGGTCCTCGAATGATGTCTTTCTGTCAAAATGTGCCGAGCAAATTATACGAGTACTGGCTCGGGCCCTCTTTCCACAACCTCGTGTGGCGTACAAATTTCGTCCAATTTACAGCGATTTTCTCGCCTTTAGGCCACAAATGAATACTAACACCGTCATCTGTAGTAAAACTGCAACCTCCCACTATACAACTTCGCGGCATATTTAACAAATGATGCCCCCATACTCCGAAAATCTCCAGAAATCAGCAGCTACTTACGACTGTGGTATACGGCTTTAACATTGAGAATACAAGACGGCTTCCCTCCGTGACGTCACAGCTGGAATTGACAGGAGAGCGATTTTCACCTTTCAAACGGCAATATCTCGCCAACCAGACTGCACAAAATTATGAAAAAAATATCATTATTTTCAGAATCGAAAGGACTATTTTTTTATATTTTTGACCTCAGAGCGTTTGGGTTGACCTTTAAGGATGGACAGGGTTTTTTTTTTGCCAAGTCCAAAGGAGATGGCACGATAAGGCGGCATTTTCGCCTATACGTGGCGCTGTTGAAATTGAAAAAAAAAATAGAATGTCCTAAAAAATAATTGTGTTTTAATGTAAGGGCGAGAGAAAATAGATGTACACAATTTGTGGAAGTTCTAGCTCGATTGCGTTATGTTTATAGTTATAATGGTTATGACATGACATTAAAATCTGCAGCATGTGCTATGTCCTGAAAAACGATCTGAATGGAATTATTCAAACACACATTTAGACACGAAGGATCCCTCGGACCAAAACAATTTTCCAGCAGTGGAGATTTACTGCCACCGCACATCACCAGGTTAAATATGGGGTCCTTCTTGTCTAGATGTCTGTCTAAATTCATTTCATAACTATAATCATAACGCAATCGAGCTAGAACTTTCACATATAGCGTTTCTCTTGCCGCTCCAATAAAACACAATTATTTTTAGGACATTTTTGTTTTCGATTTCAACCGCACCACCTATACGCCAAAAGGGCGGCTTAAAGTGACAACTCCTTTCCAAAAACTCCCTCTCTGACTTTGACAATGAACAAATAGTCATTAATCTGAGCGTTCGTACGATATCTTTAGGTACAATGCGTTCTGATATGCAACCGAACGATTGAAATGACGACTGTTATTTCCCATGAATGAATATCCATTAATATTGCTCATAACATCACAAGATATGTGAAAGAAATCCAAACTGCTAACACCTCGCCTGTATTGCGAAAATAGCCTCACCGGCTGCCCACCGTTTCACCGGCTAGAGAAGGTCGGATGTAGGGGGTAGAGTTATGATAATTATTCAGATTATAATGTGGAATAATTGCTTCTAGATTCCCCGCTTCGGCAGTTCTTCGGCCGCCTACAAATTATTCCCGGCCAACAAAATCTTCATCATCTCACAGTCTGCGCTATGTACACTAATTGTCTCTACTCGAAACATGTAGGCCTTGTCTACGACTTTACAACACGGTTGAAGCATGCAGAGATGGAGATCAAGTAAAACTCTCACCTCGATATCTTCTCACTGACTGCCAGTCATAGCGCGTGCGAACTGCTTTCACGAGTTCGTGACCTCACCATTGGATATTTCCTTGATGGAGTCGAGCAAACCAGGCAAACAAGGTCAGATCGTCAAATATAGGCCTACCGAACAGGCCTACATATCACATATTTTCCATATATCTTGTGTGTTTCTCTTGCCGCATGACGAATTAATTATTTGTTTATATTATCAAAGTTTGCAGCTACCGAATAGTGATATACGGTACAATACATTAATGTACCTGTACGAGCATTTCTTGACTTCTGAATGTGATATAATATTCGAAAGCTAAGAAGATGTTAGCATACAGAAAGTTTCCGTCCATATTCCGAACGACTTCTTAGTTAACAAATTCTAATGACTATAGTTTGTTGTGGCGCGTTGTACCAGGAATAACCACAAGCACGTTGGCTACAGACTCCTAAATAATTTACACGTTCGACAGTATTAACACAATTGTACCTCGCTGATTCCCTAATTGGATTTAGACTTTCATCTTTCGGCAGGAAGTAGTTTATTTCATGCGCTACACGGTGACCAACTTCTTGTCAAACATTATCCGTCAAAATTTTAAGCTGTGCGCGCCTCTACACAAGAGGTCGCTATTTCGCTGTTTTCTCTGCCTGCTGAAAGCAGTGCTCACGCCCTGCAAATAGTCCCTCGGCGAGGCATGTTATCGAGCAGTGAATCGAAATAAAATTTGCAGCTGAATAGAACAAATACCATACTTGCCAGTGGTACCAAAGGCTTTCCATTAATCGTTGCAACGAAGGCGGAAAAAAATCGAGAAAATTCTGATCTTTGGCAGAGATTACGTGTAGGGGTTAACGGATCGGGACTTTTTTTTATTTAGGAGCCTGTAGCCTATTAGGTGGGCTTATTTCATCCGATCATTCTGATATCAGACATGGGCTTGCATCATTCAATTGCTTGGACGCTTGAAAAATTTCACGCATTTTCATCAAATACTTTTCGCGCTATGTGGTTTTTCCTACATGTACCCCCATCAAAATACAACAGTTTTCGGCTAGCTAAAGCACATATCTGGCCTTGGCGATCAGGTCCGGGGTTTTAGAGATACCATAAAAAACGCTATGATCTGTTCTTGAATGGATGGTGCATATATTCCTACATATTCGGAAACATGTTACGAGCGTGTTAGTCCTTCCATTAAATTATTGTCATTTTTGCGATATCATACCCTTGAAAACGCTAATTTTGGGCAATTTTGTGGATTAAAGTTGATCTTTTTGAAAATTCAGAGGCGTGTAACTGTCAAATTTAGTTATATATTAACTGCGAATGTTCCCTCTACAAATAGATGCCAAAAACTGCCAAATCGAAAGAAGGACAATGCAAATGATATTACAAAATCTGTCCCCACCCCCCATGTTAGGTGTCTAAATTCAGATGACCCTTCCGGTTTATGTTCGATGTTAGCCAAGATCAAACGAATCTTTCTGAATCAGGTATTATGTTATCGCAGGCACAGGTAGTCCAGGTATTTATTATAAACTTGTATAATTATTTCTGGTTTTGGAGTTCCACTAAGAATGAATTAATAGCCACCGATTCAGGTAAACAATCCAAAAATGGGAGGATAATCCAGCTAAAACTAGGCTGTAATGTCTGTATCTGACGATTTAAGTATCCTCAGCCGGGTATCTGATAAGTGTGGTATACCATGCAACTGACTGAATCAGTGCTGATATCAACCGGTTCATCTTGAGTCACAGAGAGGCCTTACAATGATCACACCTTCTGATCAGAAACCAGCATTTTCGATCATATTAGCATTTCGATGAGGCGGCAGATGATGTAAATCCACAGAATACTGAAATAATTCAATCCATTCAGTATCACTTGAAACTATATCTTGGTCGTAAATATTTGAGACGGTAAATAGCTGCAAAACGGTTCGAACTGCTGATTTTGATCAGTGAAAACGCACAACAAATATACCCCCTCCCCCTTAATAAAACGGCCCCACCCAATTTCAACCCCCCACATTGAATGGAATCTCCCAATTTCTACCAAACAATGAATAATTTAAACAACGATACTCAATTTAGCGGTGTATACCTTACCGAGAGTCCATTTTTCAACACAGCTTGATCAAATACTTCCCAAACATGCTGATCTAATAGGCTACAGACTCCTAAATAATTTACACGTTCGACAGTATTAACACAATTGTACCTCGCTGATTCCCTAATTGGATTTAGACTTTCATCTTTCGGCAGGAAGTAGTTTATTTCATGCGCTACACGGTGACCAACTTCTTGTCAAACATTATCCGTCAAAATTTTAAGCTGTGCGCGCCTCTACACAAGAGGTCGCTATTTCGCTGTTTTCTCTGCCTGCTGAAAGCAGTGCTCACGCCCTGCAAATAGTCCCTCGGCGAGGCATGTTATCGAGCAGTGAATCGAAATAAAATTTGCAGCTGAATAGAACAAATACCATACTTGCCAGTGGTACCAAAGGCTTTCCATTAATCGTTGCAACGAAGGCGGAAAAAAATCGAGAAAATTCTGATCTTTGGCAGAGATTACGTGTAGGGGTTAACGGATCGGGACTTTTTTTTATTTAGGAGCCTGTAGCCTATTAGGTGGGCTTATTTCATCCGATCATTCTGATATCAGACATGGGCTTGCATCATTCAATTGCTTGGACGCTTGAAAAATTTCACGCATTTTCATCAAATACTTTTCGCGCTATGTGGTTTTTCCTACATGTACCCCCATCAAAATACAACAGTTTTCGGCTAGCTAAAGCACATATCTGGCCTTGGCGATCAGGTCCGGGGTTTTAGAGATACCATAAAAAACGCTATGATCTGTTCTTGAATGGATGGTGCATATATTCCTACATATTCGGAAACATGTTACGAGCGTGTTAGTCCTTCCATTAAATTATTGTCATTTTTGCGATATCATACCCTTGAAAACGCTAATTTTGGGCAATTTTGTGGATTAAAGTTGATCTTTTTGAAAATTCAGAGGCGTGTAACTGTCAAATTTAGTTATATATTAACTGCGAATGTTCCCTCTACAAATAGATGCCAAAAACTGCCAAATCGAAAGAAGGACAATGCAAATGATATTACAAAATCTGTCCCCACCCCCCATGTTAGGTGTCTAAATTCAGATGACCCTTCCGGTTTATGTTCGATGTTAGCCAAGATCAAACGAATCTTTCTGAATCAGGTATTATGTTATCGCAGGCACAGGTAGTCCAGGTATTTATTATAAACTTGTATAATTATTTCTGGTTTTGGAGTTCCACTAAGAATGAATTAATAGCCACCGATTCAGGTAAACAATCCAAAAATGGGAGGATAATCCAGATAAAACTAGGCTGTACTGTCTGTATCTGACGATTTAAGTATCCTCAGCCGGGTATCTGATAAGTGTGATATACCATGCAACTGACTGATTCAGTGCTGATATCAACCAGTTCATCTTGAGTCACATAGAGACCTTACAATGATCACACCTTCTGATCAGAAACCAGCATTTTCGATCATTTTAGCATTTCGATGAGGCGGCAGATGATGTAAATCCACAGAATACTGAAATAATTCAATCCATTCAGTATCACTTGAAACTATATCTTGGTCGTAAATATTTGAGACGGTAAATAGCTGCAAAACGGTTCGAACTGCTGATTTTGATCAGTGAAAACGCACAACAAATATACCCCCTTCCCCTTAATAAAACGACCCCACCCAATTTCAACCCCCCACATTGAATGGAATCTTCCAATTTCTACCAAACAATGAATAATTTAAGCAACGATATCCAATTTAGCGGTGTATACCTTACCGAGAGTCCATTTTCCAACACAGCTTGATCAAATACTTCCAAAACATGCTGATCTAATAGGCTACAGACTCCTAAATAATTTACACGTTCGACAGTATTGACACAATTGTACCTCGCTGATTCCCTAATTGGATTTAGACTTTCATCTTTCGGCAGGAAGTAGTTTATTTCAAGCGCTACAAGGTGACCAACTTCTTGTCAAACATTACCCGTCAAAATTTTAAGCTGTGCGCGCCTCTACACAAGAGGTCGCTATTTCGCTGTTTTCTCTGCCTGCTGAAAGCAGTGCTCACGCCCTGCAAATAGTCCCTCGGCGAGGCATGTTATCGAGCAGTGAATCGAAATAAAATTTGCAGCTGAATAGAACAAATACCATACTTGCCAGTGGTACCAACGGCTTTCTATTAATCGTTGCAACGAAGGCGGAAAAAATCGAGAAAATTCTGGTCTTTGGCAGAGATTACGTGTAGGGGGTTAACGGATCGGGAATTTTTTTTATTT
>JAVTVY010015798.1:0-66527 GCA_036873755.1 Hanleya hanleyi | reverse complement strand
CGACGCACGGTGTCCGGAAAGATCAACAATTCTTCTCCCGATCTCGTAAGGGCCGTCTTGTAAGAGCCCAGGCAAAATGTTCTGTCAACTAGTACTGTCGTGTATCTAGTAAAACGTTTAAGTGTTTGAGATAAAATTAGGTATTGTTTCGGTTTTGTCCGATTTTCTGGTCACATACTTGCCAATCACAGACATTTCCACCATTTCGCTCTGGTGACGAATTGACGAAAAAATTAAAGGACAAACGTTATTTTATGCTCCTTCGATATCGCCCTTTACCAATCATGGTCGCTTTCCACTTGTTACTGGGATATACTATGATCTCTGATAATTATATCCCATGTTTATTTCTTATGACAATATCACATCCCAGACAGCAATTTGGTCATGTTTCTCTTTCCTGGTGTGGCTCTGATATGACGTCACAGTTGCTCTGACATGACGTCACAGTTGCTCTGACATGACGTCACAGTTGCTCTGACATGACGTCAGTTTCATAAAGATATGAATTATGACGATTTCACTAATGTAGTACCTCAAAAATATGTGTTACTGGATTCGTTCTGATTTCTTATAAATATTGTTTGGTCACTAATGGTCGTATAACCGAGAGACCAATATTCTCTAAATTGATCTTCAACATAAATAATGTAAATGCCAACCTAAAATAACCCTACAACATCCACTCTGAGCATAAATGTGATTGTCAATTGATTCATTAATGGTTCTGAATATTCAAATTTTCCGTGGTAAAGCTTCTGTAAGGACATGCTATTTTACCCCTATACCGCGGGGCTAATCCCGATTATTTATACATTAATCGGCCGCCGAACAATTCATGTTAACACTCTATCGCCTCTAAAATGCCTGTGGTCATCTTGGGGTTGAGAGGGTTAACCGTTTGAGCTGGTGGTCAGTAAATATTTGTATTGACCTTCGCCCAATTTAATCCGTCTATTGTTGATTGATTATACTTGACTGTGTAAGAGGACCACTATATGCCTAAGTAACTTGAGAGGAACACATCTGCAGTCAAATGATCAGAGAACATTCAAAGTATCGACCCATCTCAGTGTACAATGACCAGTGATCCTTTTTACTTGTCTAATCATGTGTGCTACTGCGATATTGGCGAATAACTTGCGCTACATTAGTGATGTGATACCAAGAAAGATAAAATTACCACCGTACTACGAGTTTACTTTAAAACCAATTGTCATCTATCTCACCGTGTATTCGTGACTCAAATACCAGAATCTTTTACTCTTGTCGCAAAACTGCTACTTCTTTCTAATCATTTTATGGAAGGCAAAATGTCATCTTCCTCCTCTTCTCTAAGAAAAGTGGAATATATGGTGAATGATAGTCTTGTCCCAGCCTCTGTATATCCGTCACATTTTTAATATGTTTAAATCAACTAAACAGCATGCTAATATTATTTCCTTTTTTTCAATTTGACTTTATAATTGACTCACTGTCTGAAGAACACGAACAGAATTTAGCTCTATTCCGCTTAAATCGGGAATGGGGACCGTTTGAAAATCATGTGTTTGACAGCTCCATGATGTTCAAATGAACAGTCACAATCAACACGTGATGAGATACATACTCTGATGAGATACATACTCTGATGAGATACATACTCTGATGAGATACATACTCTGATGAGATACATACTCTGGATCTATATTAAGAAAATCACCGGGTATTGCTAGCATCATTGAAAAGTGTTGACCGCTTCGCATTTGTGGGAAACCGTCTTGTGTTTTTATTTCATACACATTTCATGCTGCCTTGCCAACTAGGTCTTTCGATTATTGACGCGGAATTATGGACGACGGCTGAATATTGAATGTCGGGTGTGGCGCTTGCTATTACCATTATTACCCATGAACTATTCGTCACCATATACTTTCATATCTCACGAAAAAAAAACACATAAAAAATGAATTGAGAGATTCACTACGTCATCCATGACGTCATCGGTCATTCCAGTAGAATTTCCTCAAGATCTGGTTAATAAAGAATGACGGATATTTCAAACTGCACGAATCATGTTAAAGTAAATGTAGTAGATACATGTATACTAACTGTTCGATCAACTTATACCAGGATACGAGAGCATTTTCTTTGGTGTAACACTTAACAGTGTCAAATTACACAGAATGACTGTTCTTTAACACATTTTATTCTGGTGCCTACAACATGAGAAAGGAAGAGACGTCAATAAATGTCTGAATTTCTTTCAAACGGTTAATCGCCCACCACCAGTCTTATAGAAATGATTGGCTTAAATTGTGCCTTGCCTATTTTATATTCTATCAATGGCTGCGTTCTCTAAATTTAAACCCTTTTCAACTATTTAAAATAAAAGTGACACAGCAAAACTGAATCGGTCAATCAGAGTTATTTTTGATATGTATTATCTTTGTAAATCTGTATATTTTTCCCCGATGGAATGAGGACATTATAATATAGGAAGGAAAAGATAGACACTCTTGTAAAATCTGATCATAACATGGAATACAATTAATAAGAGAAGCGTGTGCTGTGAAGCCATTACTGTTTCAGGTATTTTGTCTTATAGTTCGAAACTCTACAGGAAGTTTAAACAAAATGAAAGGGGCGGATCTTCAGTAAGAATTAAGACATCACCGTGTTAACTGAGCACGACATGTTAAATTTGGCCCTGAGGCTGTTCCTTAACAATTATTGTCCTACTCCCACTATCCTCTGAAATATATCTTAGGAATTCACCGAGCAATTCATGCATGGAGCTAAGAAGACGACTGATCAAAATTTATACTATAGTAGAACGCTACATGAATCTCTTTTAAAACTGTTGGTCTTTTGTAGAAGCCAATTCAGATAGGCTGTATATATATTTGGAGCGATATTTTATTATTTTGGTGCATTTACCGAACTTCGAAAATATGGAAAATATCCCACAAAAAAACCCTGCTCAGGGCTTCATCCCTTTATTAGTCTGCAGTTTCAGTCCTGGTCTAGTAGACTATGCATGTTTCGAAAAGATAGAAACAAATATATTCCCAGCGATACTATTAGAAAAGACATTTGTGCGGTTCATGGGTACAATGGAGTTTAAAAGAAACAACAGTGGATAGCGGCATATCTTTCAAAACATTTGATTTGTCAATTCGAAGTTGCAAATGTAAATCCGGTATAGTCATTGGCTTGTAAAGAACACTGGATGAATACCCAGTCAGTCACAGTTTCTCTAAAGTCTCAGTGAAGGGGGAGCTAATCCACAAAAATAATCATTCTCATACGATCTCTTCATCTCAATTATCAGTCATTTAAAAAGTTCAGTTAATCAAGCTCTTCGAAATCCCTGGTTTTCAGTGTATAGATTTTTATATATAGATTCTTCATTCAAGATATAAATTCAGTGTTCTTCATAAGATATGGGTTCTTTTTATGTTTCGCCTGTATAACAGACAAATAACCAAATTTGGTTCTAATCTATCTATTTAAGCAATTAACAACAATAACGAGCCCCTGTGGGTAGGATGGGCAATTGTCTGCTTGTGATGAGATAAACATGATATAGAGTATTTTAAACATTTTGGTGTCAGAAGTGGGATACAATTAGTTTTCAGTAACATTCAAAACACAGTTCAATTTTTGTGCTTCTGTAGAAAACCGAAGTGGTGAATAAGAGAAAAATAGATTTTTTACGTTTTCTGGCTTTTCAAAACGCTTATATATCATTCGAGATGAAGTAAAGGTGGCTATACCCGAAAATAACAACGTTTATATATTGTCCTCTATCTCAATTTTCTCACACTTAAACCCAGCATAGCTAGAACTATTTTACAAACATGATGTAGATAAGTTATTATTATAGCTCCCCTAACCTTATTCTCTCCTTATAATAACATAGCATTCTGGATTTCCGTTAGACAAATATTCCCCAAACACGAGAACAATCGAGAGTCGATGGGGTACCCAAGGTGAACGCGGGCGTGTCAGACCTGACGGGGATCTACAACAAATGGTCGGCATTGTGATGGCAGTTAAAGTCTCCCTCTTTCTAAAGGTCCGCAAAGGCAATTTTGTCCTGCTTTTGAATTAAGTGTTGCTACCATTGATGCTTGATAAATGCATTAGGAGACTTTCCTTCTATAATTTCATCACGATATTATTGCGAGTACAATTGGTGGCTGTTTGCATATTGCCGCGGCTGTATACTCGTCTATACCACGTCGAGATGGACGGAATGTTGATCAAACATGGCTCTACTGTGTATGCGCACACGCGCGATGTTTTTTCAACGCCGGCGTCTCTAGTTACTTTGCGTATGTTTTTCTTTCTTATTTTTTTTCATTTTGTCTGTCTCTCATTCTTTCTTGCACTCCTTTTTCAGGACGCTGGCTAAGACGCGACAAGCAACAAACGACGTACTCGGCCCAAGCGAGCCGGTTTATATCAATCCCAGCCTGCAACAGTTGACTCGACGACAGCGCCGCCTAGTGACGAAAAATCCTGGCACGGTATTGGCCGTAGCGAAAGGGGCCAAGATGGCGATCGAGGAATGTCAATATCAATTCCTGAACAGACGATGGAATTGTCCCACTTCTGAAGACGGTCACGGGGGATCAATATTTGGAAAAATTCTACAGAAAGGTGAGAATATAGAGCGTGCAATAATTTTGTGTTCCCCAAAATATCGAAGTGGTCTTTCTTCTAGCGCTATAGGTCATATCTTCTTGAGCGGGTCCTTGTGCGATTTGAAATTAATTTGCATAAACTGTTGCGTACTTCCAGCCAGACAGAGGAAACTTGTAGATATATTAACTCCATCATTCAATCCGCTGAAACAGTGCTTTCGCGCAGAAACAAAGTCAAGTTTCTTCGTTCGTGCCCTTAGTAAACCCTCCCATGATGTATATTCAATAGTTATTAATATACAATATGAAAATTAGAATTTCATCTATTATTCTAATAGTGCGTAAACTCCTTGAAATCTTCAGGAAAAATTTCATGTTCGACATATTTGCAATTTTAGTAATTGAAAATTTATTTAGTTTAAAACAGTCTCCTGGCAGGCATAGCGATGGACGCATTTCACCTCTCCATGCACTTGATATACCTTTTAGCACTGTACTTGACAACAGTCATTCTGGTACAAGAGTCTATTCCCTCTGGGGTAATTCCACAACTATATTCTGTGTTTGTGATTTCGAATCGGCGAGAAGAGTCACAACACGGTAATTAGTTTGTTTTGAAACTTTCCACCCACATTCTATTACATTGATATGTGGACAGATGTAACGAGATACAGTTTACGCCATTAAAACATGTTGAAAATGGACCAATAATCGACTCAAAGTGGCGAAGAAAAGACGGTAATACAGAAACATGGGAATTTTTTAGATCACCCAATCCAGGTGAAAGGTCGCGGCACTGCACCTATATCAAGTCAAGATTTTCCGTGATGTTTTAGTCGGAGAGATGGTCGTTCAGTTTTAGTAAAGTTGCGTGTAGACGGTGTCTAACAATACTTTAACAAACGGACAAAGCGGGTGGATCAAAGAGATGTTATGGTTTTCGACAGCACATGTCAGACGTGAACTCCCTTACTATTCAGACCACCATGGTGATAATGCTGGAGTATATAAACGTGTATACTGGTAACCCATTTTATTCACGAACCACATTGATCACGACCTCTGCCACAACTGCCGGACTACACTTTACTGGACTACAGCTAACTCAGTTTATTACATCGATGGCCTCATATACTACGCACGAGTATGATACATCAATACTGTCGCTCAAAAATAATTTTCGTATCCCTAAATCGCATTTTCATATGAGCTGAAACACCAAAACCCACAGCTATGAAACAGGAGTTTGATATAATCATCCAATCTTTGGCTGTTACAAGGTATTTGCATTGCCTAGTCATGAAGACCGCAGGGTTGTCCCTTATTCCGTCGACGAAATAGTTTCCAGATCCGATACGTAATAATTGCTTGTACGTTGTCGCGTAACTGTCACGCACCTAGTGTAACAAATTCTCGGGACGACAGGCGATACTGAACAGTGGCTCAGAAAGAGTGGACACCCTCATTAACGACATACCTGTTAAAGTCGGATGAGATAAAGATAGGCTAATACATTTTAACACATAAGAACACGACTGATTACTGGTCCTTCTATTCTGAGGCCGTCAACCTCCATGAATTATCGGGGTTATTTGTTAACGTCTTAAGCCGATAAGAAGGCATGGCGGGCGAACATGAAAGGGGTTGGGGTCCGATCAGTTTATACTAAACAGGGACTAATAATATATATTGAGCTGAGGTAAAATATTATGTTGTAATAGATCAGTGATGATAGTGTGACTCTGATGATTGTAAACTAGTCTCTCTGGCGGGTCGAACTACTAGCCCTCCCCTGATCGCTGGGACAAAGCGACACAACTGTCAACTCAGTCCAGACATCTCATCTGTATTTTCCGTCTCATGTCGAATAATTAGAGACCAGAGTTCGTTAACAGTAGGTTCAGGCCTATCCGGTTTCTACAACCCCATAAATTAATTCTCCATTTTTTATTTTTCCTCTGGCACACAACCACAGAGGCTTTGAAGTGTACAGATGAGTCGTACGTCAAAAGCAATCCAGCATAGTATAGAATAGCTGTATGGAAAGTCAAAGCTTTTATACCTAGGTACTTTTGTATGAGGGCGCGACATTGCACTCCTGTCCCAGGATTCTCTGCACTTCCTGTTATGCATTGATCGATTCTCTCCATTGTGCTGTCTGTTCTCCTCCTCTTCAACCTGTGATGTCGTATACTTTATTTACGTCATTTAAAGATCTAGAGTTTTGGAAATATTTGAGTTTCTCCACGAACGAATTTCTCTAGCAATCATCATTAGGTTAATATTGAAGAACAGTTGGTAATTTGTATCGAATTGTGCATATACGTTTCTTTTCTCTGATAGTTTATTGTTTCTGACTTTTGCGTTTTACTGTACATATTTCGCAGGTCTAAAATATGTGTAAAGTTTCTTTTTTTTTAAACCTGGACATACCACTGGGCATTTATTTCAACATGGCCACTCACACTTTACCCTTGGCTGAATTACTCTGAAATTCTGTCCAGCTGTAGACTCATTCTCCGCATTGCGGAATTTGTCGGGTTAGAATAAACAGCCACAGACCAGGAGAATGAACGATCTTGGCCCAATGAAAGACGACCGCAACTGGGAAACCAATCAGACTGCTGGAATTATCAGCCAATAGAATAATCGAATTCGAATTCAGTCCCTATCGGCAGCGAAACGGGATACTGGTCGATATCGGTCTAAAGTATGGATATACAAAGGAGGAAACCAGTCTAATCTGAGTGTTCACACTCTCGACGTCATGGCATCAAGGTTAGCGTGTTAGATACAGCAAACGATTTATGGATATTGCGATAGACATATGAGAAAGGAGTGCATGTATGCTATTTCGCACGAGCGCCCATATTGAATTGACCCATATTGAATTGACCCATAATCCTATCATCCCAGCATTATGCAAAAGAACCCAAAATGGTCCTACTATATGATATAAGTCCGAGAATTTCGATGTTTTCGCTGTTTCGTAGTAACAGCAAAGTTCTCATGGATCAGTACAAATGCAAACAACTGCAATAACCCTAACATTGGTTAGAGGTCAAGGCACGTATGGGCCAAAGGTCAACTGGCGAGACTATAATGGCTGCCAATCTTCTCGAAGAGTTCAAGATTTGTTAGCCCCGTATCATGTCCAAGTCAAAAAGGTAAACATGTTTATTATTGGCTGTGAGTTAATTTAGATGGGACTTGGTCAGCCAGGCGTGTCCATTCACGTCTCTATGCACGGTATATGTGTCTGTATACGAATACAAAAGTCTCTGCCCCGCGTCCTGTGGTAAATTCATACTATGGTCCTCGCCAACAATAGTTTTGTGAAAGGGGAAAACAAGGATAGAGTCCTACACTAAAGGGCGGAGAAGTTATTCTGTTTCACTATCAAATAGCTCATACATTTCTAAAGACATATTTCTCTCAAATTAAGTACTAGTCTATGATTCACCACGGTCTAGAAGTGAATACACTCCTCTTATAATGAACACTATAAGAGAACATTATGCACCGTAGAGAGTCGAGCAAAATTTCATTAATCAAATCTACAGTAGATGTGAATCATTCCTGTTACTTTACTTCGTACTTCGCACCTCATTGCCTTGTCTATACTGTACTGGTATTTTACCAACATCAACCACAAGGCCTAACGCCCGACTCCAGAGCGCTCATATTTAATTTCTGAATGTTGCGACCTGCAAAATGAACATGACTTAAATTTTGTAATCTTATGTTTGTAATTTATTTCTGTGACTGGATTTTACAGCCACGTTTGTTTGCTCCCAGTTTTAAGCGCACGACCTTGTGCCTTACTGAAACAATTGCATCATGGGATGTCTTTATATTTGGAAGCAATGTATTGGTTAATTCAAATTCTCAAAATGAAATCCGGCATTTTCTACAAATTTTTTCCGTTCCTTTAAACGTTCGTTCTTAACCACGGCCACCGTGTTTCCAATCAATTTAAACGGAAGACCTACCTCTAATTAGTTTACAAAATGTTGTCACGTTCTCTGTAGTTTTACATGTTCTCTTGGTCATTCAAGTTGACTACCTCCTACAGAAAACTTCCAGTTTTATCAATGGATTAATTATCTCCTTTTGATCTCTGCGCTGAACATAATATTTTTTCCTTGCGAAACTGTGGTTTTATTTCTGTTACCAGCTTAGTAGCTCTAGGCGTCTGTCATACGGGTGCTCTAGGCGTCTGTCATACGGGTGCTCTAGGCGTCTGTCATACGGGTGCTCTAGGCGTCTGTCATACGGGTACATTCACCTTGATCTTTGCTTTAAACAAGACTTTGTTGTGGTTTGCCAGGATCACTGACCTACACAGTCTCGGCATCAAGTCAGACATTGTTGAGAAAGGCATTTTTCATGCAAGATTATCTCCCATCATTCCTGAACAATGACCTTGCCAGAAAAATGACTTTCGAGATTCTCCTAGCTGATCGATTTCGTGCAAATTCACCAGATATGCAGAGAAATTTTGGTGTAATACACAGTTTGTTCTTGAAAATCTTCTTTAAATTCAAATAATTAATCTAGGTTCCTATATAATTATATGCAGTCATTTTTCAACGAAACATCTCTCCCTCCCCAAAAACAAAATCAGGATTAGGCATAGACGAGCCCATCCTCTCAACTTTGGGCTATGATATATATGTTCGGGGTCAGTGTGTTGACATCATGCCGGTGTTATTTATTAGTTCATTGTGTCACCACCAGGGGTCGATCAGCAGCCCCAGCACAGAACAGTATCTGTTACCTATTGAGTAAAGGTGAATGACATACAAGGCAGAATGAGGTGATCGAACACCGGGCTGTTAGATAATGAGTCTTTGTTAAAGACCATCTTTAATGTCTCACCTGTACACTGAGAATATGTGAGAAGAAAGACGATGTGACGTGAGAACAGCGGATCACTCGTTATGGGTAACGACATGTGCTCTTGAACGAATTGCAGCTATCCACGCCATCCCGCATTGAAACCTCGCCGGTAATTTTGGCTGTGGATGATTGGAACTACAGATGATCAAAGTCGGGTTACTCAGACACCCTGAGGGCACGTGACAGCGTGCCCTCGTGGATTGCATTTCGTGCCCTGAAAGTCCTTAGCCGATCGCTACATCCGGTGGATGTTGTTTGTAATAATCGGTTTCTCTGACGTAAACCCTGTAATTTTGGTTCATTAGTATATCTTAGTGATTTATGCTGCCGTAAGATGATTTATACTGCCGTAGTCTCGCCGATAAGCACATTTGGACACATAATCCGACAACAATAAAGATCGAGCTTCTTGTGGAGACTAGTACATTGTAGTTCATGAAACACGAGCCGCAACTTTGGAAATGAAGTCATCAATTATGAACCTTACATTTGTACAAAGCATCCATTCACATATATAACAGCATATATATATATATACGGTAGAACAATTCAGAATCTCAGTATACTCACTTCCAAACCGATCGTTTCTCTTGACGAACGCTCTTTTCGTAAATTGCGAAATTTGGTTTATCGGACCGAGAGATAACATTTTGCTGTAAAAATAAAAAATAAACATTTTTTATCGCGAGCAGGCAGTTGGATTAAGCATAGATCGGACTTTGTACTTTCAATGCATATACCACATGAAAGCAGTTGCGACATGTCAATTATAACTTGATAACTCGGCCACCCAGGTCAGCAGCAAATCCTATTCATCTCTGCGGTTGGACAGACTCAAGAAGTGAGGCAAACCCGAAGCGTTGCTTCGCCAAATTGCGAATGTTCAAAGAAAACGGATTTGCGCGACATACTAGTAATAATTGAAATTTACACTCTAAAGTAATTATATTGAGAAGATATGTTCCTTTTCTAGTGACTTCACCCTGTAATGTTCTAGACTTGACGATAGACGGCCCTAGACTTGACAATCCCGGCTCTTATGTGGACATTCATACCCTTATCAACCATAGTTGGTTTGTCACTTATGTTGTATTGGCCAAAACATCTACTGCAGCTTTGATGAACTGAGAGCCTGGGCGTTCCTGGTTCTGAACATAAGATTATCGCTCTGCCAACGGATCGAGACCGTCAAAGTCCGGCCCGATTTGCGCTCGTAGATGACTTAGGTGCCCCAACAGGGTGTATACCTGGTTCAGTGTAGGGACGTATTGTAAATGTCGGGTCCTTTGTGATCCTGTCATCCACGCCTGCTCTATCTGATCTACACTGACTAGCCCGCCTCATGCGTGTGGTCTCAGTCTAAGAGCATGTCGAAATTCTGGACTGCAGCCATTGTACACTGGCAAGGCCACTCGAGTCCTCGTAGACAGTTATAGAGACAGCTAGCTTTCATCTTCGTTCTGACGTGTCGGGCCCATGTCCCTAGGAACATGCTTTTAATCTGTCATCTACGTCCACCCGTTCATAATTGGAACTGTTAACTTATGCGAGTTCGCTTTGATTTTTTTATTCGTTATACCGTTGTATATTAAACGTATAGAGATACTCGTAAAGTAAGTTTATACCTTAGTATTTATTGTCTGGTGATTATGGGAAAGGTACGAAAATATAAATTCCACAGAAAAAATGATGCCCATTAACTTCATCCAGCGGAACGTTACATTGATACCGTATCGGATACCGTACACATTGATACCGTATCGGATACCGTACACAGAATTGCCTTGTCATATTTTAATTCTACCAGTAAGCGTCCACACATTTTCCTGTGTAAGTAAGGACTCTTTTAGGAACCCAGAATCAAAAATGAGGTATTTTTTTAAGTGGGCGCCTGATTCATTCCAGACTATATAACTTATCCAGGTTGAGAACTCGAATGGTTGCTCCGCCAAAATATATATATATCATATCAACTGAACAAACGTCTAATGACCTTATTCCATAATAACCTTCCATTGGCGGTCATCACCTATTTAGGATGATGAGCAATGAATGCTAATTTTAGCCCATCACCTGTCTATGGTGATGAAGCTTGGCCATCACCCTAAAACGGCTACAACCCAAAGTTTACACTCATTGCTACGCCATTACCCTATTCAAATGTATCGATCTCAAGAGAGACATGCGATGAGACATTTTCTCAGCTAATCTTAGCTCAAAATATACCAATTCTGCTATACATCGTCTAGTTCGAGTACAATATTTTTGTGAATTTGCCTTCCAGTAATTACAACAACCTTCATATCTACCTGTACTATAAATAGACATCGTTTTGTGGACAGTGCAGACGACAGACTCGCAGACTTTCGTTTTTGCAAAGAAAAAAAATAATAATTAAAGAAGAAATCGTGCCCGTACTGTTCCCCCCCCCATTTAGTAGAACAATGAGTCTATTAGTAGTTCATGAAATACGAGCCCACACTCCGGAGTTACTTTCATACTAGTTTATACATACACAAATCTGATTTGACCACTTCCGAATTGATCATTCATCATGACGGACATGGTTGCGAAATTGGCGTATCGGACTAACAGATATAACAGTTGACATATTAGGCTCATTGTAAGTCCAGCAGTTATTCAAGTGGTTACAACAGTTAGGTGACTTTACCATCAGCTGGGTAGCACCATTATATATTCTTCTGTCTTATTTTCTGTGTTTTCACATCTATTTAAATTCAACATCAATTTCCTTTATATTTTCCACAGGTTGTCGGGAAACGGCTTTTGTATACGCCATCACCAGTTCCGCAGTTTCGCATTCGGTGGCACGCGGCTGCGCAGAAGGGAGCTTACTCACGTGTTCCTGTGGTGCGACTAATAAACAGCCCAGTGGTAGAGACTGGGAATGGGGAGGCTGTAGCGACAATGTCAAATTTGGCAACAAGTTCGCGAGAAAGTTCGTCGACGGTGTAGAGAAAGGTCGAGACTTCCGCTATATGATGAATTTGCACAATAATGAAGCCGGGAGAATGGTAAGTGGTAATTCTAACAACACAGTATCGACGATGAGTTAGAGGGTTAAATTAGTAGAACAGTATCGACAGTGAATTAGAGGGGACAGGTTTAATTCCTTGCAACTTGCACAGCCAAAACTTTTGTGAGCTATCAACAACGAAAATGGTGATAACATCATCACCAATGAAAGATGATGACTAGAGCCATCACCATACTGTACCATCACCATCAAATGGTGATTGTCATCACCATTTATTACTGACGAGTCCTGTTCATCATCCGTTTCCGGTGATGACATGGACTGCCCACTTTCTGCATTTCACCAATAAATGTCGATGAATTGACTTTGTCACCCTTTGTCATCACCAGTAATGGTGATTACCATTTCTCATCACCAATTAATAGTGATGGGCCATCATCAGTTTTCTGGCTGTGTGATCTCCAGTCATCGTGCTAACAATAATAACTTAATTTACTCTGGGTGACCTGATTATACGAAGCCATCTGCAAGTCATAGGCAGTAGTAAAACGGTTACAGAAACATAATTCATATATACAACCCTACGTAAATAAATACAGCCGAAAATACATCAATATGAAAGCACAAGGCAAACGCAAGTAAATATAAATTACCTGCGGTATATACACATTTATCAAAAATAAAAACAGTTCTGTCTGACATAAAAATTGTAGCTAAATAGCATTTAAAGCTCTAAAACTCTTTCAGTGTTTACCTACATATAGAGTTGTAGAAATTTTGATTTCGATGGTTACTAGTATTCCTCAAATATTTAACATGTTAATTACTCCTATTTATTCTGTCCAACATTTATTAAAATCAATGTCCATTTGTCCTTCATCAAAAAATATTAGAAAGTGTTTTTTTTTTCTTCACAATAGGCTTAAGGTTCTAAGATCCGTGGCGATACGATATTGGATACTACTGAATTACGAATTCACCAAACGAATTACATATTTTCCGAAAGCTACGTATTCAGGGCATTATAATTTGCGATAATTTTGATGTTCTGCTCACCCCATCTGAGTTATTTGAATTGAAATGGAGCGGTTTGTGCAGATTTTGTCTTCAGGTTTCCTGTCTAATAAATTCTGCAGTTCTTATCAATAAATTTTACTTTCAGATTCTAACAATATTATAGTTTTTCCCCTCCTTATTCTTTTTCAAATTTCGCCCTTGAAATGATTGACCTATTTTTGCTTTGAAAAGCAGCATTATTATTCAAAGTTCAATAATGCAGTTATTGTAGCACGGTCTGTGGGATGTTATTGTAGCACGGTCTGTGGGATGTTATTGTAGCACGGTCTGTGGGATGTTATTGTAGCACGGTCTGTGGGATGTTATTGTAGCACGGTCTGTGGGATAGGCCAAATATAAACAGAGAAAAGAATAGGAGGAAATGCGTCTCCTTGTCTCACGGGTGTGATCGAATTGCGGTTAGAAATATAATATTGCGGCAACATTCGTGTTCAGCTGTAGGCACGACTAACGAGTATACATTCAATTATACTGGTACCTATATCAGGCGAGGGATATATCGTATTTTATACTAGAGGATTCCTTGCAAATACATGTGTACCACCTTAATGTGTTTACATGGCTATCTATGTATAGATCTCGTCCCGGTGTTTTCCTATACTTAATGTATCATCCGAGACGGCTACTTTGTTATCATTCCATGTAAATCGTCACTCAAGTACACAAATATAACAAATTGAGCCGAGATATTTCTTTTTCTTTATTTTTTTTTCTCTCTTTTTTTCTTCTCATTGGTGGATGTCACCTCCGGCTGGTACATGTATGCATAGATGTCTGCTTTTACCTAAACGCTAGTCAATTAGTACACAGTGTTGTTGACGGGGGCCTCACCACCTATATCAATATCCGTTATCTTTCCAGCGATTCAGGTAGAAATAATAACAATTCGCCCGATGGTAGATATGTCGATTTGAAGACGAGCCAGACAAAGAGTTTGACATAAACCAGCCGGCTAGGAGAGAATTCGTGTGAAATTCCAATTTCTATCATTTCAATGTAGTAACAAAAGGCGATGATGAATTGATCGCTTGATGTAGATAGATCTCTCGCTAAAGTGAGGAGGTTATTATTTGGGGCAGAGCTGTAGTTCTGAGCGATAACTTCCACATGTTAGGTCTCTGTCCCGCGGCAATACATACAAAGATAACACATTTCTCAAAAACAAGGAGAAAAATCTATTTCCATGCCAACTATCACAGAGATAAGAGACAGAGTCCCCTCACGAGCCGTCTTCGCTCAAAGCGTTTAACCGTGAAAGTCGAATTTCATATTCGGAACACTGTGGAAATTCAACCTAGCCGAGAAATAGTCATCAAAATATAGAACAAAATAAACTGACCTCTTTGAATTTAAAGCACTGCTTTTGAAAAATCAATAATATATTTCGCGTCGTTAATTAATTTAATAATTATTGAAGTGAAATGTTTATCAAGACAGTTCACTAAAAAAATTTATTCTAAGAAGAAATAATTACACTAAATAAAGTATATCAACTGTACACTACCCGCAAATCTCCCTCGCAATTCTGGCTTGGTGGCAAAAAATCATCTTCTTGTTGCAGATTCGTCCGCGGCTGTATGAAAACCGCACATATGCAACTCATTTTGGTAACCCTTTCGTCGTCCAGGCGCGGCAAGGGGACCCACATGGTGTCACACTTATATTCTGGGTCAAATAAACAACATAGAACACAAAAATGGAAAGATAATTTGCCTTAGGTAAAACTGAGTACGACTGTCAAGATAAAACAATATGACATAACCGTATAATCATTTTCAACATGTTTTTTCGAAAATTTCACATGTCTACATATTTTGGATGACTCGCTCCGCTGTGAAAACACTTAGGGAGAAACCATCCGATATCAAAGAAACACAATTCTTTTGTTTCCGTTTAATTGTTTTTCCTTCTCTTTACGTTTGAGCGATGGCCAGTTATTTAATAATACAAGAATACTTATGTATAATTTCTTGCTTGAATTCATTGACTCGATCGTGTTTTCGTCCAATGAGTTTTTGCGAGGAGTATGCATGGATAATTTGTTGTCATTCCCTTTATCCCCATATTATAAACAACGCAAACTGAATAAATGCAATATTTAGTCATTACTCCCATTTCGCAAATCATGTAAAGTGTCATTCTTGCATGTCGCACGCGATTGCCATACTACTGTTTAATATCATCCCTGATTTTTTTTCCGAGAGATTAACATGGCCGATAAAGTATATTTTCTAATCTGACTTTTCCTTGCTGAGTGGAATTGAAGATGCAGCATTTTGAATGGTTATTTGCTGACGTCTACGCGACCCTTCAAATCTAAATCGTGATTTCCCTGATTGTATTTTCCAGACTGATTCCTTATCGTATTTTAGCTAAACAGTTCTTTCTATTAGGCCTCGAGGATAAAGCAATTTTCAATTTATATTTATCGATTTTCCACAAAATAAATTCGAGATATAAAACAGGCTGTTTTATGGATAACAAGGCAAAGTTTCGTTGTAGATTCTTACATATTAGCTTAGAAATTGTGGTATAAGAATCTCGCTTCGTAGAAAATAAAGTTGTTGTTTTCCATGGAATAACCTAGGTTTTATGTGCCAACTTTTGAATGCTTAACTTGGGCGTATATAGAGGAATTAACTCTACTTGTGTGACGCAGGCTAACATAACTTTACTTGAGTGGCCTGCACTTTGCCTGCGTCTACGTTGTATATATGGCGTACCCTTCTCCTGGAGTTCAAGTGTATGGCGTTGAATATCTACCTGTATGGTGGACAGCACACCCAAATGAGGTACTGCTTACATAACTTCAGCCTTTGCGCATGCGCTTTCATTTTACTTCGTGTGTGGCTTACTCAGGAGTTCCTTTTAAATGTATCGTTACATCATGAATTTAACATGCTTTGTTATAATCCAGACAAGGAACGCAATTCGTCTCAAACCGACAAATTTCAAATATGTCAAGGCATCGTGCTATTAAATACAGCCAGTGGTAATTTAGAGATATGACGCACTTTAACCATACCCGCTGTCGATGTTAAACGTGTATTTGCCCTCAAAAGTCTTAATTCCCCGGGGGGAAATTTCATTGTCCTCACATCCTCCAATAGAAGTCATTTTGTCTGGTGCGCTACATATGTCACTTATATGTTAAAGAATTAGAAACTATCCGTCCTGGACACGGTACTAGACTTCTATTGTCAGTTGATTTTATCAGGATTTGCGAAATAGTGTAAACAGAAAAGGAAAAGGGGTGCCTATTTTGTCATATCTGTGGAAAAAGTTGCTAATAGTTGAAGATATGAGTTCTCTTTTGTTACCCTTGAAAGAAAACGAGGACATAAAATAGTCTGATGCGAGCAGGCTCAAAATTATTCGCCCAACCCCCAGGAATTTACCACGTCTCTTCGAGGAATTTTGACCGAAGACCAAAGCTAAGATATAATAGCTGAAATGGCATTATCCACAGTCCATTAGTTTACAAACTGACGGAAACACAAACACGTAGGTGGTCGAAGATAAGATATACAAACGTGTTTACGTCATATTATTATCGTCACCTTCAGAAGGGTCTTTTATTGACGTCAGCCATATTCAACAAGTATACTGAGAAATTTGGAGCCAATACACGATTTGTCTCGTAAGGTTTGACAGCTTTGTCTTTGGGGGACGGGGGATCTGCTATTTTATTTATTTCTTGTATCAAGATTATACGTCAAGATGGCTCATCTTTCTCCCTTTGTGACAAAATATCATTCTCACTCCAGTATGATATTCTGCCATACATTCTTCATCTCCATCAGTAATATTAATTTAACTCATCACAATCTATACCAAAAGAAAAAGGTATATCATCCCAATCAAGAACAGATTAAATTGTTGAACAGTTTAAATATCATCTAAGATTTTTTCTCAAATTCCAATTTGAGAAGTTTTTCGACTGAAAAATTATGTTTATTAGAATTTTCCCTGGTACTAGTATTAGATTGAATTCTCAATCTACAAAATATCCATTTTCTTCCTTTTTCAATGTTATAAACTGAACAATATTTTCAATCTCAAATGTCAATCTGTTTATTCAAGAGAGTAGATAGCAACACATTAAGCAATCGTGTACACCACGTGTCTGTTTTGAAAGGTATATGAGAGTATAAATGATACTGGTCTATGTATATATACCGATATGAATGCTGAATTATTTATTGTGTCATAATTCCTCTTTGTAATATTTTTCCAGCATGTGCGAGCCAACATGGCGCAGGATTGCAAGTGTCACGGAATGTCGGGAAGCTGTACCATAAAAACTTGTTGGATGAGGTTGCCCACGTTTAGAAAACTCGGAGGATACCTCAAAGACCGGTTTGACGGAGCGTCCCGAGTCATTCCAGGTATGCTCGGAATTCTCCGTATTTTAAGCGGCCTCTGCCGAACGGTAATCCGGTCAGTGTTAACTTAATTGAAGCTCAACAAAAGCCGCGAAGCATTTTTATTTCCACAACATGCCCCTAATTCTTCTGTTTGTAGAGATTCGTGTAGACACACGATCGACACAACGTTAGTGAACAAAAGAATGTCCGCTAGAGGGAGCTGGCTGGAACTGACAATGGCGGAGAATACCTCCACGAATCTGATTGGCGGAGAATTTACACTGATAAAAGCCTCCGTAATCGTCTTTCAGCTAACACAAATAGTTCTTAGACTATACCAAATCCTTACTTCTCAAAAGACCGTTTATAAATGCTCAGATATACCGTGGGAGAACGACAGGACAGTGCAACCTCAAGATAATAATTTCCTCCCAGGTTGTTAAGTGCTGTTAGTTAAATCTATGAGTTAGGTGGGTTTATTTGGATTACTTCAGAATGGCCGCATGTGATAATTTCCTTCATTTACGCCCACTCATTAAAATATACTCCATATACTCTGTTTTCGTGTCCTAAAGGGCAATTCGTGCTGGCCATCATTATTCCATCATAATGCAATAGCCCCAGAGGCTATAAATTTCTCTCACACCAAACTCCACGGTCACTGGTAAAATGAAAACGCAATGCGCATTTGGAGCTTCGATATCATATAGATAAACTATGTTGAGTGTTTCCGCAGTTGACTGTTTGAAGTCAGAACACGATGTTTATAGTGAATGATCCCTTGCAATCTGTGCATAATCCTAACCAGTGTGAAAGTTTCTGAAAATTTTACCCCGGGTGAAATTTCTCGGGGTGATCTTCGCTTAGTTCCACGTGTATATCATTGTGTTTCTTTCCATATTAGGTAACGCCGGAAGAGCCACTACACCAGCAGGTTAGTAAATTTCAAGAACAAAATAATTGCCTAAAACCTGTGTCTCCCGCAACCCTAACTTCCTGTTCTACTCATTTTGACTTTGACCTTTGACCTTTCATCGTGGCTGTAGACTCGTTCATAGCTTAGGTATCCAATGCGATGTGTGACATTCATTGTGGTAAATGATTATATATTTGTTGGAAGGAAATACCTTTATCTGAAGTTGATTTGAAACTGGTTGTTCGAGATTTTGTGCTGATAGGAAAGGTAAATGTCACCACAGAATCACTTTACTATATGCTTACAAAGAATAGATTCTTTATATGTTAGGCGGTAGTGGTCAGAACTCGTGCAATTCCTGCAGAGTTCAGGCATCGGTACAATAATTCTGACTGCATTTTTCATCCATCATATATTATCAAGGATTACTGTTGTTTATATACGTCGCTATCCACACAGAACTACAGTTTTATGCACTTCCAGGAATAAGGGTTCTCCAAGGTGTAAAAAAAATCCCACCTCTTTAAAGATTCAATAAAGAGCCACATGAAATGGTTCTCATAATTTTCAAAGAAAAGCAAAAGAGGACATTTTTGACAAGATATGGAATAATGTAGGACCCTCAAGGTAAAGAATCGTACCTATGCTTCGACGTAAGCCGAAAATGAACCTGCTTAAAGTGTTCTCCATTGAATCTTTAGAGTAGTAGCGTTATCGCAGTGAATAATCGGGAACCTCGGACCAATTATTGTTATGGATTAATCTGCTGAGCTTTGTTATGAACGAGTCTCGTGCCCTATAATTTCATCTGTATTTGTGAACCCTCCCTCCCTTCTTTTCGACCTACCTTCTCCTTATCTTGGCTTATGCATGCGCATGCCAACATGGCGGCTTTTCCGGCGTCACCTTGAGATAGTTTGCGACGCTTCCAACCAACCTGCTTCCAGAGTGGCTGATCTGTAATGTGTCATTGATGTGTCTGTTTCCCAAGCTTTGTCTGGAATACAAATTTGCTTTTCACAAAATAGTTTGCATTTTCAGCAGTAGAGATAGCTTATTTTTTAACCTGCCTGACCAATGCCACTTCCGGTCACACGACCTTCTCCTCCGGTCATATGATGTACCGTACCGGAAGCTGCAGTTACGTGATCTTTCGGATATTTCTTGTTGTTCTGTAACTTAATTTTGTGTCAGTGTATTCGTGTGCTTAATTAAACAAATTGTATGGATTCTGACGTTACTTACCAACCCAATATGTGTTGTCTTATCCCAATACCTAACCGATCCAACTTTATAAACTAACCTCAAAACTGATTTTAGGTAAAATGACGCAAGTGGAACTAAAATAGTTTAAAATCAGCTAAAACTGTCATTTCTAAACGCAAACTCTCTGTAGACGATTCATTTCAAAATTGATCATTTAAACTGAAATTTTTACAAATCGCCCTAATACAGGGTCGATTCACCAATATATTGTCTCACTCGTGGACAGAGAGTTAACGTCTGTCGGTTGGTCTCTCGGAATTCACTTTCATTTACCTGCTTTATAATTATTTCATTATTTTCAGCAATTGTCAGGAGATGATGGCGTACTAGCAAGTACTAACTATTCAAGCTAAATTTTAATGTTTCATTTATTTTATTGTTCAGGTAACGAGGGAAGTAACAGGCTGCCTAATCAAAAGAGATTTAAGTTCATCCCAGTGAACCCGTTACACAAACCCCCCACGCGGAAGGACTTGGTTTATTTCGAAAATTCGCCAGATTTTTGTGACAAAAATGACAATATCGATTTCCAGGGCACCACGGGGAGAGAGTGTAACGCTACTTCCATAGGGGTCGACGGCTGCGACCTCATGTGCTGTGGTAGAGGTTATAAAACAGAAACATATATTCACAAAGAACGGTGTAGTTGCACATTTCATTGGTGCTGTCACGTGAAATGTGACACGTGTACAAGGACCAGAATGAGGCATACGTGTCTCTGACTTCCGCTTCCGGTGCGACGTCATATCCTGGATCAAGTTTGACTGCCAATTGTGTATATTTATGTGTGTGCGAAACACAGAGAGTTGTTATTATTGAGTTTGAGAGAGCGAGTGAGATGTAGCGAATACAAAGAAACTCTGAAACGTTTTCAGTTGAACTTTCCTAGAACTAGAAAGTCAGCAGTGAAAGAAAGATGATGGCGTTATGTTTTTCTGTGCTTTTCAAAAGTGCATGCAATAGTTACATATAATTATTATGCAAAATGAGGCGCACAAATCGACTGCCGAGTTGTTTAAACTATTCATCGGAGGACTTACGAAATAGTCTTACTTTCATGATGTGTGTGTTCACCCCGGCTCCATAAATCACGTGTCTCGAGGGAAATGAATCCAGTCGACATCATATATGCATCTTCTTAGGACGACTGACATCTTATACGCATCAGTTTATAGGACAACTGGCCGATATCGTGTATGCATCCAGTTGGGACAATTGACGGACATTCTGTATGCATCCTTTTACGAAAAGTGGCCGACAGCATGTATGCATCCCCTCAGAGCAACTAGCCGACACCCCGTATGCATTCACTCGGGTCAACTGGCCGACATCCAGTATGCATCCACTTGAGACAATTGGTCGACATCCGGTACTCATCCTCTTAGGAAGACTGGCCCTCGTTCCGTATGCATTCGCTTCGGACAGCTGGTCGATATTCCGTACGCATCCACTTCGGACAACAGGCTGACATCCCGTATGCATCCACCCCGGATAAGTGATTGATATCCTGTGTATGTCAACTTAGGACAGTTGGCCGGTATCCTGTATGCATCCTCTTGGGACAATTGGCCGATATCCTGTATACATCCACTTGAGACATTGGAATGTTTATCTTTAATCAACATCTGGGACCCATATCCCATGCATACTGAGAACGCTGGGTAATCTACAGTGGCCATAATATAAACGGAAAGTGCATGATCGTGATAGACATTCAACAGGACATAAGACGGCCGAATGGAATTACGCAATCCCCCTCAATATTTATCCATTCGTGATGAACATGTATGTATGTCTGTAGTACCTTTATTGCAATAACAACCAACCTATGGAGGACAACATAAAATTCCTCTGTACAAAATATATGGAATCTCGGCAATGATATTTTATATACACATGTAGATATACAATTGATAAATTGTTCTCGGTTTATTTTTTCTGGAACGTTTTTGACAAAACTATGCAACAAATGTTTATATGCATCCGTAATGAAGAATTTTTCTATGCTTCGAAAACTGTATGTCTTTGAGCTGCTTCAGTATCGCACACATTCCGCCTAGATATACTAAAAACAACCTTCAATCCGAGGGATTATCCCCTAATCTGCTAATATATCAATCGATTTAATAATCGTTCGAAATATTATGTTGTCTTCCCTGATAATATAGAAATCTTCTCTGAATACAAGGTAGTATATCCAATATTTGAGAGATCGTTTACATATTAGGAGATAATTCCTCAAATATTATAATTTATTTTAGTATAGTTTTCCACCAGTTCCCTGGATAGCGTTGTCGTTCACACGTATAATGTTATATCTGTATATAGACGCTTCTGCTGACAACTGCGAGGCCTCGTAGGATATATTTCTGTAACAAGACTGCTGATTGGTTAATTTGAATATTTGAACACATTTTGCCAAGCGAATTTTCATTGGTTAATTTGAATATTCGGGACGCAATTTGTCAACCTGTATTGGCTTGTGAACGTGACTGTATAAGAATGTTCAGCCAATCATAGTCTCTGTCATTACCTCTTAATTTACATAGATTCCCCGATGGTAATGCATGCATATAATGAATCTGTTAGCAACCGGTGCTACTGAAGATGGCACTTACATGTAAATGTCCTACCAAAGGAAAAGGTTATTTTACATCTTCCCCACTTATTCTGCTCTAACTAATCCATTTTAATGATTTCAATAATTTTTTAAGAATATCTAAGCAGACCTCTCATGTGGGAAAGTAGCTCAACCGCTAAATAAGAACACGCGGTCATGTGCGACATAGCCACAGCTTACTCAGCTTGTGAGAGAGATCTTATGACTTCATGTGACTTCTACACATAATCCTTAGATTGAGGAGGCAGAATAATTTCCGTGATACCAAATGATTCCAGGGTTTGAAATAAAAAAATTTCATTGGATTATTATGATTATTGTAAGGAATCCAAGCTAACCCATGTGCATTTAGTAAGACCTTATAAAAATCTAGATTTGATATTGCCCGTTTCCGCGTACTGAGTGAAGAGATATGCGCAGTGCTTTCAGGACTTAATATACTACTGTAAGAGTTTGCAATATAGTACCGTTCAACTGGAATTAGACTGGATTTTAAAATGCGCACTTTTTCACTCCGACTCGACATTACCGCCCCAGAATTTAACATCATGTTCACAGTAAAACAAAAAACGCATTTTTTTTTCTAATTCGGGTATACCTCAAGAGTTTCATAAACAGATTTATTCGAGCAGGTTTTTCTTTGATTATTGTTAATTCAAGAATCGAGAGATATTACATATATATACTTATTTCAGCCGCATAACTAAGTACCGTAAATATTTGTAACATTTATGCCAATATTTTACTGATTAAATGTAATCAGTCTCAAAGATAATTTAGTTGGACAATGAATGGCGACACAAGTCCGGATTCAGCAGATTGGATTATCTGCCCCTGTGACGCTGTTGTAGCAATGGCCGAAATCACGTCATACAAATCTTTTACATCAAGGTTCGAAAAGATTGTCTCCCGCACAGTATTGTGAGTCTCTCATATCTATGGCGAAGTAAATTTTCCATGGTATAACAGAAACACTATGCATGCCAAGGTAAAACCTCAATGAGGTAGTAAGAAATGTATCATGTGCATTTCGCCACCTGGTGTGCATTTCGCTGACAGGCGCCCATTACTATTTCCTTTTTGCTTGTTGTTGCCATTGAAACTGACACTTATTTGAATTACACTGTAGATGCCTTCTTTATGTAGATAAGACGAAAACGGTTATTTTCTTAGCTGCTCCATTCTAACTGTGATATAGAGTATAGATTATAAGGCAGTGCCAAATGCTGAATATGCATGTAGATTTTTCAAGTTTGTGTTGTATTCAGCGGGATCAAAATTCATGAATATCTTACATTTTGCTGATTTAATGTCAATTATTTATTTTAAAATGCCTCGTCATGAAATGAATTTAATCGCATGTTATCAGAAAACTATTATTAAAACAGTAAGCTTGATAAGTTTTCTTTTGGAAAAAAGCCAAATATTAGCACATCTTGCTTCTCAGTAAATTGCGCTTCCATTTCATTTTATTGAGACCGGATTGACGTTGACGTTATGTTATTTATTGCTCTATGTTAAGGATCACAGCTTTTAGAAAATTCCAGAATTTGCCGCAGTAAGACTTGTACAGAAAATACTGAATGTATAATTTATGCAACTTGTTAATATCCTTGCAATTTAATGACTTTGTGGCCTGTATAATATATGTACGTCCAATTAGATCATTCAGCTGCACATTTCATCAACAAATATCTGAAGATCAACCAGTTCTGCAAAACCAAACTTATTGACTACCGACAAACGTACCATACTATAAAAGGATGTGTTCTCTAAAAGAACATCTTGTTGAACGTCTTGTGTAAGAACTCTATTGTATATTGCATCACTGTCATCCCCTGTACGTTTGTATATTATTTTATTTCATACTTTATTAGTATTTCTTATTTATTTATGTCTTGTTACCTATCACCCGTCATCGTCCATGTACCTAATCCTCTCGAATGCAAGTCAACCTGCTCATTGTGGTTATACGCATGCGCAATCTGGCGTCGGATATCCAATGATCAGCTTGAATGCAAATGTCACATTTGAAATAAAACAAGCAAATTGTGATGTTATGAAAATGTGTCTCCTCCTTGTTTGTATCATTCTCCTTTGACTGATTTTCTCTCAGTATTTGAACGGAGTCCCCAGTTTCTACTGGAAATGAGGCTATTTGCTCAAGTTACAACGAAGATATGCTAAAGATCCTGAGCTCACGCGAGATCCCAATTCGAAACTGAAAGCGACATGGCACAACAGAGGCGTTTAAAGTCAGCATCATCATCCTGCGAAATTAAGGGCACGACTGTGGACGCGTATCTCAAAATCATCATCAGCAGATAGAAGTCGAAATCTATGACGACCGATAGGTTTCGTGAACGCCTAAGATTGTAAAATTCAAAGTAAAACAATTCACCGCAGACTCAATATCCACCAGAATAATACGTCTGAATCGGTCTATTTTCTCAGTTAACATGACAGATTAAAATTTTAATGTTATGTTAATGGTTTGGCTTGTCTTTCAACTGTATGTCTATATTACGATGTACCATAATCCATCTGCCAATGGTCGCAATATTATCTACACTTAGTTTGGTTTCAAGTTGATTTCTACATGATGCTATACCCCCTCAGCAAGATCTTCGATCTAAATTAGCGTAATGGGTTGTGCTGAACTTGCGAGTGCATATACTCGACTCTAATGCCGGACTCGTGACCCCGTGACCTACCATCACGACCAAAATCAAATGGTCGTTTTCTACAACTACCTTAATTTTACTACCAAGTTATCGGATAACATAGAGACGCAGAGTGTTTCCGTATTCACGTGCCAATATAGAGAATGTGATTGGCCGTTACAATATCTCGGGACATAAACACAAATGGGTCTCTATTAAGAGTAAAAAACTTTAGTTAACGTCGGTATTATATACAATCCAGAGAACAATAACTCTGAATGAGCTATTGGCAACGACTGTACCAGATGGAATACGACTGGTTAAAGCTGTTGTACTGGTTTGTCCTGCAACTAATTTCTTGAAGAAATGATATTTGGTATGGCGTATAGCCCGCCACTGAGCATATATACACATGAAATGATTTTTGAGAGAGAGAGAATAAATTGGTCGTCAGCCGTATTCGAACCCACGACCCCGGCTTATCGCGCCGATGCTCTACCGACTGAGCTATGACGGCCCATGGGTATTACACCCATGACGAACCTTCTCTCTCGGTGTTGCAATGAAGAAATGATATTTGGTATTTCTCTCTAAAAAAAAAACTATTTTCTTTTTGCAACAAGAAAGAGGCTTCCTCGATAATTTTCTATATACTCAAAAATTAAGATATTTTACTCATCACAACATTCTTCTCTTGAATTCGATCATCCATAGCTGCTGTTTTCATGATGTTCCTCAAACGACTCTGGACTCTGGAACGCTTGTCACTCTCTATCACTACAATACAAATACATGAATTTGTTATTGCCCAATGCCACTGTTGAGATTTCTGGCTCCGATCATGAGTGGGACAACTTCAGCAGTCATATCACAGACATCGTCAACCCATCTATCAATGATTCCACCTTTGGATCTGAGCAATCTAATTAAAATTATATCCTATCTGCTGCCCTGTTTGGATATGTCGCTTGTGGGATCTAACCGGCTTGCGCTAACGTGAGTGTTGACCAATCCCGATAACTCTTCAAAGTGCTTTGAAGGGAACATAATGGTAGGGGCTTTTTCGTTGGCTCAGCCGAACGAGACGCTACACTGGCGGGGTATCTTCTGTTGTCGCCGCTCTCCCGCCATAATGCGGGCTAGAAATATGGACTGGTCCTTGGCATAAACCTTGGGTTAAAGCGGATACGATGACCCTATCTCCCCTCCACGCCTGCAAGTAAAGTAGTAAAATGCGGCCATGATGTCGTACGACTATTAAATATTCATGACCTGGGCGCTCTGAACACCAATTGAACATTCAATTGAAATCAGTAAGATCATACATAGCGACATATAGGATTGGGAAGCATTGACAGGATATTAATTTATTAAGATTGGGATCTGAGAGAAATATCTGAAACTATTCTGGACGGAAGAACTTGGTTCATTGTTTCCTTGTCGTTTAAATTTTAAGAAGAAGCCATTCGGCAATGTAACGAGCAGTCAATCAAATACATCCAAAATTATCCAGCTATTTAAACCCTCCGACGGAGAGATCTCCTAGACACACAATTTTCTGTCCGCAGACTTGTAGATTGATTGTATGCATTGTCTTGTGATCCTTTCATGGAGTATGAATCACCTAAATATACAGAGTCTAGAACATGAAGGCCGACTTGAAGATAGTCCTTACTGCACTGGAATAGTGTGTTTATAGGAGACCAAAATGAAAAAAAAAACGTTCAACCTACAGTACTCACTGATTGGCTGAAACTTACCAAGAGCAAGGTCGTTGCAGCAATCCGTCATATTGACAAAAGGACTCTTCTCCCACTCAAACAAGTACTGAGAAACCTCAAATCGTTACAACTTCTTGCATATCTCCAGAGTAAATTCGTCATAGCAGACAAAGCCCAATATAATATAATATTCATATGTAAATGTTACTATTACCAGATGCTGGTATAATTACATCATCGAGCACGTCTACTTACTCCGAAAGTGCATTCTCTCTGGAAGATTTAGTTAACAATCACAACACGTTTCTGATAGAGAGAGGTGTTTCTCTATCAACCACGATATACCAAAAGTATACTGGGCTCCCAAAATGCATAAAATACAATACAAGGCTGGATTCATAACTGGCTCTAGAAGCTGCACCACCAAGCTTCTTTCAATCCTTTTGATCAGGGCTTAAACATTTTGGGAAAGATACTAGCGTCACTATTTCTAGAAATTTGGCGTTGAATGTATGGATATTGAACAATTGTCTTACGGAAGAACTTAAGGCGAAAGGACAGACAACTGGGATTTCTCGACTCTCGATACTACAATCCCTCATCATGACATTATTGACCCTCTGAGTTCATTAATGGTATCTATGTTCTAGAAAAATGATCACAAATATATTACTGTCAGAAGCCAAAATACATTCTTTAACTCTACTACATATAAAGGATATCGTTCCATGGTATGTTTCTTTTGATAGAGATGCTTGAATGTTCCATCAATAATATCTGTGTGAAATTTGGCAACACAGTATATCAACAGCATTTAGGTATTATAATGGGTAATTCTGCATCCCATTTGACTGACTTATATTTGTTCTCTTATGAAAACGACTAAGGTATCAAAAACCGATCTTTCAAAGCCCATTCCTTCTTATTTACCACACACTAAATAAGCAATCTTCTCACGCTGGATAATCGCTATATAAATGACACAGTGAAGGATATATATCCACCTACACTGGATTTGAAGGAAGCAACATATAGATATCTTAAACTATCTCGCCTAGTAGCATTTGCTAGATCCTGCGCAAAATGTGACGGTATTAAACGACGTCACCATACATTATTGCAGAAATTTGTAAAACGGCTATACCATATAGCGCCTCCACTTAAAGTTTCTCAAATTGACTACACATATCGCATGCTGATAGCAAAATACGAGAGTAGGGTGCACGGTCTTTGGCGACACGGTTCGTAACATGTGTCTGATCCTCATGGTGTTGATATGAACAAACACAATTTAGCAAAGCATGATAGATAAATCATTCTGTAGATAACGACTCTTACAACGAAAATGAAATGCATTAAGAATGCTGATCTGCCATACCGATTTGATATTTGGAACATACTCATAATAAATTTCCGGCATCACTGAAAACTGTTGATCGAGTAACTCTTGCAGGAAACTAGCGTATGTTTATGTATATTGTGATCGTTTTTCAATTTGGTGGTTATGCTGGGGTTTTCTTGTAGGTCTTTAGATTATGGACGCTGGAATTCTTCAATGAACGACGGCTGAATATTGAGTGAAGGACTAGACCCTTGTATTTAAGTATATCAATAATTAGTAAAAATATTTGTCACGGGAAAAAGTAACAACAGTCAATTCAGTCGAACGATTTTTACAATTTTCCAGAAAAAATACAAGTCCTCCTAAACTGGCTTTATTCGTCGGCGAAGCAGGCGCGGCCTAAAACAGCTTTGGATACGTAAATCACACGAAAGTTTATTCCTGCGTAGTAGATTTGTCTAAAAGAATCTCAAGTCAAAATCTTATTTATTTGTTAGAAGAAATCTTAAAAACTCCAATAAACGGCCGTAATAACATGTTGTACGTGCATATCTGCTCGCGTTCAGATGACGTTTCTGTTGCTGAAGGTATTCAGTCTCATTTCATCGTGATACATTTAGTTACGTTTGTGTTATCGCTGTTTTGTCGAGCCGAAAAACTAAATATCTGTAATAAAGAATGCGAATGTAATTTATTACTACACGTAAATTAACCATGCATCGTCTAGATGAGTAAGTGCGCAACTTGAATGATCTAAAAACTTTTTAAGTTACACATTACCTGAGGGTTTTGTATGAGTGAAATACAACTGGGAACATGCTGCTCTCCGGGGCTTTGATGGGTGACATTATAGTAAATGTATTTATTCATAACTCACTCATTCCGCAAGCAGTGTAACTAGTACATTCCCGAATTTGTAAAATTGGTTTAAAACGGCGTAAAAGCTACATTGATCGGAGGCTGTCAAAGTGTTATTGATGATTTATTCGAAAGTTGTATGATGCCAATTGGGGCGTGAAGAAAGGCCTCAGAAAGTATTTTTCCTATATGATATGAACACCTGTGTTACTAGGTGCTGTCAGACAAGAGAATATTCTTCTCTCCTGTTTAAAATAACGATGATTTATTACTTTCCACAGATATTTTAAATACATTATATAGATATATATATTTATATATCTCCACGTGCTGCACTTAAAGAATTCAGACCGCACAGGAACGATGTTCAAAGAAATGTATAACAAATTAATCCATTTTTCATAATGCTTGAACTTGTTTCTTTTCTTTTCTGGTGATATTAACATGTGATATGGCAATCGATAGTTAGCCGTCGTCTTGGAATAATGATCACGTCGGTCATTCCAGACTCTTCAACTGCATACCATATGTTCTATGCTTTTCAAGCAGTGTCATATTTTCTTATAGTTTTGTCAAAATGTCCACTGTTCAATATTTCATAATCACCGATTGCAGAAAAGATTATACATCAAGTGATGTGCAATGTTATTTGTCTGAAACTGGCCAGATTGCATGCCCATCCATCTAGAACCTCAGAGATTCCAGTTCATGGCAGTCTAGTGATGGGATGGTAACCCCCTCTTACCCAACTCTCCAATCACATACATTTTCCTACGTTTGTGTTGTGCCTTCTGTCGGACAGTTAAATCCGTCCAAAATATCTGTCATAGTGGTAAAGCATTAAAGAGAAACGGAATAAACAATTACCAAATGTTCGTCAGCTTGTCTATCTGTGAGCATTGATCCATATTCTGGGATATATCACTTGCAATTTCTTAACAAAAGTCACGAGTGAGTTTAAGTGCATGTTACTCATTAATAGGAGTCAAGCACCCAATAATCTGCCACAGCGTGGTCAATTTGAAGTGGCGCCATCTGGTGGCCATCTTGAAATTGGCTTTCTGAGTGAGGTGAAGGATATGTGACGTGAAGATGAGGAAACCTCCCTTTCATGTATGTGATGGTAACAAAGCTGGCTTTTCTTCAATCCAAAACCTGCCAAATCTGATTTTTCTTCGAGATGATACATATTGAAATATCCTCCTCAAATTGAGATGGTCAACGGATCATATATTTATTACAAGAGGTAAAGTTCCCTAGAATGCCTACAGAAATAGGTCACGGAGCACATTTTAATCAATCGTATCTCCATTTTTATGCAGTTGAACATCTCAATTCTTTCCCGTATAAACGTCATATATCATTTAGTGCGTGTGCATGGCTTACCAATTTACAACCTCCCCGCAGCGCATGCTCCATTTCGCAGGCTCCATTACCATCCCTGCCACCAATAGCGAAAGTTGACCTTTACTACGTTGCTATGACGTATAGGGGAAACCAACCAACGCACGGTTCAGTTTGAATCGGGCCGAACAACTCCTTTATTGTTGCACATGAGCGAAGTATTTTTCATATGCTCTGTCCAGATAAACAGGAAAAATTATCTCCAGATAATTCTTTTTAACGCTAGGTCAACAGAAGTATTATACAGACTTGAAAAGTAATCGAAATGTTCGATAAACATCTATTTTACTATATATGATGTCACTTCCGGCGATGTGCGCGAAGGCCCGAATCCGGTCCAAAAATCTGACTGGTGGCTGGGGTGTTATTAGACCCCCAGCGAGGTGGTTGACCAATTTAGCTACCACATTACTTTTAATTCGGTAATCTACCAGCAATGAGGAAAGTCTCTCTGTTATATCATGAACAAAATTCGCCAAGAACTGGATTTTGTACTGTGAACTGACTCAAACAATCCTTCATAGATACGCGGAGGAATATGCCGCTTCCGGAGGAATATGGCTCAAACATTCCGTCATAGATACGCGCAGGGATATACCGGTAACATTCCTCCATAGAAACACGAAGTGATATGCCTTTGTTCACAGGCAGCTTCGGGCTTTATTCCGAATAGACATCTGTGAAATAAAACAGACCTACCGGAAAAGTTTTAAGGTAAGACCCATGCTAAAATTCACGGTATGGGAATTAAGCCCCCCCCCCCCCCTCCCTGAACAGCCAATCTGATAGCCAATATTCACCGAACGCCGTTTTATCTGAAGAGCTTCAGATTGGAATAGTTACATTTACAAGATAAATTAATTTGTGAGATATCGATCTGTGCAGGCATGCAGTTCTGCTGATACCGATCGTTCTAGATATTACCCAGGCGGAAGCCAGACACGTCACGCTTGATCACGCGCTTTCCGCTTGCGCCTGCACACGCCCGCGAGCGGTTTGTGAATGTCGTCTGCTGAGGAGCTTTCTTCACTCATCGTGATATGTTAATCGGCCTCAGTTCTATCTCTCCGTCTGCTCTAAATTGTTTTCAAGATGTTCAAGAGTCCCTGGGCGATTTATACAGTTATACGAATAAGTTTTTCAATAAAACATGTTCCCTGCTGCATATACATCGCCAGAAGAGCTCTGTGGTATGTACAGGTAAAATTATAATAAACTTACAGATGAATGTGCTGAAAGCTAGACTCTAATATGACGTGATATTTGTTGTTGTTTTTCACAAACGTTTACGTGATGTCAAACAATTTGACATCAATTAATTAACACTCCGAAAAAAAAGGGTAACATCCTACATTTTTACTTGCAACATCTTCATTAATCAAATATAATCAGTGTTTTCATCGCAACAAGAAATTTTCAAGTGAAACTTTGTTTCATGAATGATTAATTGAAAATTTCATCTCGCCTGTGCAACGCTTATGTGTTACCGTACAGTATGGTTTACATTGCGAAATTTCTACATGCTACATATTTTCTTTGAGGCAATAAATTCCTTCGAGTTGTCAAAATATTTTCGTAGATACGGTCTTCCTGTCATTATGGGATACCTGACCCGGGGCGGTACGTCTGGAACATGTGGGGTGACAAGGCATGAATAATGTATGGTTGAGGACACTGCAGGTGCGCGCTCGGATTTTGTCCAGGTGACAGTAATCGTTTAAAAATGGGCAACAACTACCGAAATAAAGGTCATGTCAAACCAATTAATACTGTCGCCAACGATATTCAATTTCTGTTATTCTTGGGCAGATGAGGAAAAGTCTTAACTTCAGTGGCTTAGATTCGGTATATAATGTGTCACCACTGAAAATGGATGTCGTACTGGATGGATTGATGCGGGTATCACCAAGAACTTTTTCTGGAATCCAGTCATCTTATAAATACTTTAGAACGACCTCTGTGCGAGTTTTGTGAGATCTGTTGGGGAGAGCCGAGAAAGTGCTGGTATCGTTGGGGTATGGTATTCCACTGCATGGTAGGCGTCGGGGCTTCGATCTGGAACAACCCGAAATCTAAGATACCTATGCGACATGAAAGACATCGCTTTTGGACCACAACGATGTCATGGGATATCTATACGTTATCTCTGGTTGATGATTTGGTAGATTGCAGTATCACCACGTCGATTATATTTTAATGACTTATTTTAAGAAAATTGGTCGAAAACGCGAACAGAACCGTTTCAGTCCATAATGGCTATTCTTATAGCTCACTTCCGGAGAGCTTCTAAATGCGAGGCCTGTACACTAACACAGATATCCCAGATTTTCTGGTTGGCTCTGAAAAATGACGTTAATATGATGGGAGAAATTGTACAATTACACAGACTAATATTTCAAGAGCTTTTGGAAGAGCCTAGATTTATTAGGCCCACATATTGCAAAGAAACCTCAGCGTTTCTCCGCATTGCTCCCTGCGATCATATACCGAGAAATTAATTATAATTTTCAAGTATACCGGTACTTCTCTTTCATTGTTTTCTCGCGTTGTAGCTATACTTAGTGATGCTGTTTAACAGAACTCCACTGCACAAGCTCAACACTTTTTATTACCAAATTTGGTAAGCAGCATCATGTTCTTTATATAGATTTAGATATAGTTCGCTATACGTCGCTTCTCTGTTGAATCCTTCATGGAAGCTACAGTCATCTCGGTCAGCCACCGAAGCAAGGAAAGACAACTCTGGAGTACATCTTGACTCGGTAGCTTCAAATGAGTTCAAGGAAGAACAAGTCGGATCTGTGTTCTTCATCATCTGGTCATGGCGATAAATGACATGAGCTCATTTCTTACTCTGTCGTTTCCAGACACCGCGCATTGTTGACAGTACTAAGCGCTATTTGATAGCTACGATGTAATTCCGAGTCATTTTGACTGTACTATATACATTTACTCTGAATAGGTTAAAGAGAACTACCTATCCAAAATAATGATCAATTGCTTCATAACTTTTGATTTATTCCTCATAACACTCCGAAATCTTCAGGTGACTTAGTTTGTATATTGCAACTTGCCGTGACTGTGATGTGATTTTCCAATGAAACTGTTCATAGTCTAATTTTTAATCGAGGACAAATCATGTCGTCTATTATTATGATATTAGATAGACAAAATTTGTATTTTAAATATAATCCGTTTCGGATATAGATATATGTTCATGATCACCTTGAACGAAAGCCTCTTAATTCGGTATATTCTTGACTTTATTGGACAAAAACGACCTTTTTACCTCCATTTTAGAGAGGTGGTTCTCTCTCACATGCTGAAGTTGATTTAACAATATTAAATATATCAGACTGTAAAGTAGTAATTTTTAACCACAAATGTCAGCGTGAATTCATTATACAGGTCAGAATTGGACAGTAACGTCTAGATGGTGTTCCATTATTCCTACGAAGTAGGCTCTCATTTGCAAATTGTCCGGTAATGAGTGAGTGAGTCAGTCCATCCGAATACTTTCGTCGGCAAAATAAGGAGAACCGTTGACATTAGAACCTTGATTTTTGGCATGAACCTGCATTAGGGGACTGTTACCAGCAAGTTCTGAGCTGACCGAATTCTGGTGAAAATTTCATGTCTAATTATTTTTTATTATTTATTGTCTCAGCGAGTGCACTGTCATGCCCATCGGGAACCCTTGGCTGTAAGTTTCATTGTGACTTTTAAAGGTTCCCTGATACCAGGATGCTTGGTCCATTCGAGATTCAGACCATCTCATATATTCTGGGAGCTTACATGATGCTACACTACCCTCGGGAGGATTTCCCCATCCCTTGGACAGACCTACTTAGGTGACCTCTAAAACTCGAAATTGCCAAAAACATGTCTTAGGTCAAGTACACACTTAAATCATATCAAACCCTATTTCGTAGGTTCTGTGACGTTAGTCACACTGCCATGTTTCTATAGCTGCCCGAATTACAGTGACTCTAAGCTGTTTATCGACGAGCTCTCTTTGTGGGATAACCGTAATGCAACGGAGATGTGAGGGATAAAGAAAACTAACGACAATTGAGATAAACACCCGCTACAATACCAAACTGGCTAAATTCTGGTGTTCTTGAAAGCAATAGTCCAGTTGGACGTATGTAGACACTGTTAATGTCCAAACGCCCGTTAATGTCCAAATTGGACATTAACACGCAGCGAGTGTACTATCACCCTATTCTACTGGAGCGTTTCTTAGGATGGTACGAAGCGACGGTACGATGGCACGATGCGATGATACGATGGCACGATGAATAATAGGGAAATAGTACGATAATACGGCATATGGCATACATCAATCTAGGTAAACCAAGATGGTAAATCAGGGGAATACCATCTAGACGTAACGCTACGAAAACTTCGTGCAAAAAATGTTCGCCGATATTCTACGAGATCCCATAATAAGCCAATCACGACCATTTCAACCTTTTCGCTTTGACAATGATTGACGTTTACTTCAAGGAGATTAACATCTTCGCACGGCACAATCTTTTGATATTTTCTACCCCTAACAAAGCCAGACTTTTCGGCGGGAGTAAATTCTTTGATGTTTACGGACCGTGTCTGGAAATGATGCCATATTTGGAAACAGTTTCGGGATAATGTTTATATATTAGACCACGAGCTACCGTGTGTAATTACTGTGGGCGTGATTTTGAAATAGCTACAACCAGCTATCCATCTGATTGGCTAACGATAGTAGTTTCAATTCGCACGGGATTTATATAGGGCTGAATTCAGATATATTATTCCGTGATATTATATCTGAGTTTACTGAGATTGGGCATACATGATCAGCCACCATATGGACGTCTACTACGTAAGTTTCTGTGTGTCTATCAAGATATATGGATATTCGAAGGAAAGGGAATAGAAAAAGAAAATATGAACCGAAAAGGAAACAGTTGTGAAACTATTTTGCAGTCGGCTAATAAGTTCTCCTTTCAAGGCAACCCGAGTTCAAGCGTTTATTCATCACACGAATGGAGAAGATCCTACACTGACCAAGCATTTATTCATAACACGAATGGAGAAGATCCTACACTGACCTAGCGTTTATTCATAACACGAATGGAGAAGATCCTACACTGACCAAGCGTTTATTCATAACACGAATGGAGAAGATCCTACACTGACCAAGCGTTTATTCATAACACGAATGGAGAAGATCCCACACTGACCAAGCGTTTATTCATAACACGAATGGAGAAGATCCTACACTGACCAAGCGTTTATTCATCACACGAATGGAGAAGATCCTACACTGACCAAGCGTTTATTCATCACACGAATGGAGAAGATCCTACACTGACCAAGCGTTTATTCATAACACGAATGGAGAAGATCCCACACTGACCAAGCGTTTATTCATAACACGAATGGAGAAGATCCCACACTGACCAAGCGTTTATTCATAACACGAATGGAGAAGATCCTACACTGACCAAGCGTTTATTCATAACACGAATGGAGAAGATCCTACACTGACCAAGCGTTATTCATAACACGAATGGAGAAGATCCCACACTGACCAAGCGTTTATTCATAACACGAATGGAGAAGATCCTACACTGACCAAGCGTTTATTCATAACACGAATGGAGAAGATCCTACACTGACCAAGCGTTTATTCATCACACGAATGGAGAAGATCCTACACTGACCAAGCGTTTATTCATCACACGAATGGAGAAGATCCTACACTGACCAAGCGTTTATTCATCACACGAATGGAGAAGATCCTACACTGACCAAGCGTTTATTCATAACACGAATGGAGAAGATCCTACACTGACCAAGCGTTTATTCATAACACGAATGGAGAAGATCCTACACTGACCAAGCGTTTATTCATAACACGAATGGAGAAGATCCTACACTGACCAAGCGTTTATTCATAACACGAATGGAGAAGATCCTACACTGACCAAGCGTTTATTCATAACACGAATGGAGAAGATCCTACACTGACCAAGCGTTTATTCATAACACGAATGGAGAAGATCCTACACTGACCAAGCGTTTATTCATCACACGAATGGAGAAGATCCTACACTGACCAAGCGTTTATTCATCACACGAATGGAGAAGATCCTACACTGACCAAGCGTTTATTCATCACACGAATGGAGAAGATCCTACACTGACCAAGTGTTTATTCATAACACGAATGGAGAAGATCCTACACTGACCAAGCGTTTATTCATCACACGAATGGAGAAGATCCTACACTGACCAAGCGTTTATTCATCACACGAATGGAGAAGATCCTACACTGACCAAGCGTTTATTCATCACACGAATGGAGAAGATCCTACACTGACCAAGCGTTTATTCATAACACGAATGGAGAAGATCCTACACTAACCAAGCGTTTATTCATCACACGAATGGAGAAGATCCTACACTGACCAAGCGTTTATTCATAACACGAATGGAGAAGATCCTACACTGACCAAGCGTTTATTCATCACACGAATGGAGAAGATCCTACACTGACCAAGCGTTTATTCATCACACGAATGGAGAAGATCCTACACTGACCAAGCGTTTATTCCCTATCATTTTAACATATAAGTAAAATGACTATGCGCCGAGGGTGCATGTCGGTACACAGTGTCGCCAGCAGAATTTCACTATATTATACGGATAACCATTGGGACATAATATGCCATGGGTTGGGAAAATTCCGACGTACTGTTGAGAGTCACTTGACATGAAATTCTTACTGTTTTCGGACCAAAGATATCCCGAGGATTGGGAGTGCTTCCTGAGATGTTCTGAGTGAGTGAGTGATTGAGTGAGTGAGTGAACGTGATTTAACGTCTCTTTCAACTTTTTTTCAGTCATATCACGACGTTCGGTCCTATTCCTTTTCACACCCGGGAATCACACAGGTGGGGTCCTATTCTTTTTCACACCCGGGAACCCCACGGGAGCCTCAGTTAGTCGCCTCTTACGACAAGCTGTCTGAGGAGCTGAGGCCTATTCTTACCATGACCTGCGGTATGCACAACGACATTGGGATGTTCTGTATTACAGGTGCACTTTAATTGTAGCTGTTCATGTGAACATCTTGACTGGAATGACCACACGACCCCTAACTCCGGATTTTGCGGAATTATATACAAGTATAGGAAATCAACAACACGTCTGTTGAAAATTGATTAGTTGTGCGACCGTCAGATGTAAGACACGGCTCATAGTAAAATTTCGGTATATATTCATATAGTGAAACAACTGCGAGCAAGGCCTGAAGCCTCGGATCGCCGGGTCACAAGCAGAATATAACAATGTATAGGAAAGAGAGAGAATAAAATGTAACGTCTCGTTCACATCAGCATATAAATAAAACGAATAGGAGAAAAACTCTTGTTGTGGTTGTTCAAGTGACAATTTTGACTGGAATGATAACAAGTCGCCAAAACTAGCTTCGGTTGAATACAAATATCGAAGAACACATGATGTTATACTTACACTAACACATCTGATGGGAAAGAAAAAATGGTTTTGGCTCAGCACCCTTTTTAGCCCACCATCACCAGATGGTGGGCTGTTCAAATCACTTTTCGTCCGTGGTCCGTCGTCCGTCCGTCCGTCCGTTCGTCGTCCGTCATACCGTCATACCGTCCGTCCGTCCCTCGTCAGTCCGTCCATAAACAATTCTTGTTATCGCGATTTCTCAGGAACTACTGCGTGGATCTTTCTCAAATTTGGTACACAGGTGTCTAGTTGTGCAAGATACCTTTTCTGGTCCGATTCGAAAATCCAATTTGGCCACAAGGCGGCCATCTTGGATTTCCCCATGAAACTTTGTTATCGCGATTTCTCAGGAACTACTGCATGGATCTTTCTCAAAGTTGGTACACAGGTTCCCCTTGGGATCTAGTTGTGCAAGGTACCTTTCCTGGTCCGATTTGAAAATCCAATATGGCCACCAGGCAGCCATCTTGGATTTCCTCATGAAACCTTGTTATCGTGATTTCTCACGAAGTACTTCATGGATCTTTCAAGTTGGTACACAGGTTCCCCTTGGGGTCTAGTTGTGCAAGATACCTTTTCTGGTCCGATTTGAAAATCCAATATGGCCACCAGGCAACCATCTTGGATTTCCTCATGAAACCTTGTTATCGTGATTTCTCAGGAAGTACTAAATGGATCTTTCTCAAATTTGGTACACAGGTTCCCCTTGGGGTCTAGTTGTGCAAGATAGCTTTTTCGGTCCAATTTGAAAATCCAATAGGGCCACCCGGTGGCCGTCTTAGATTTCCCCATGAAACCTTGTTATCGTGATTTCTCACGAAGTACTTCATGGATCTTTCTCAATTTCGGTACACAGGTTCCCCTTGGGATCTAGTTGTGCAAGATACCTTTCCTGGTCCGATTCAAAAATCCAATATGGCCACCAGGCAGCCATCTTGGATTTCCTCATGAAACCTTGTTATCGTGATTTCTCAGGAAGTACTTAATGGATCTTTCTCAAATTTGGTACACAGGTTCCCCTTGGGATCTAGATTTGCAAGATATCTTTTTCGGTACGATTCGAAAATCCAATATGGCCACCAGGCAGCCATCTTGGATTTCCCCATGAAACCTTGTTATCGTGATTTCTCAGGAAGTACTTCATGGATCTTTCTCAAATTTGGTACACAGGTTGCCCTTGGGGTCTAGTTGTGCAAGATACCTTTTCTGGTCCGATTCGAAAATCCATTATGGCCACCAGGCAGCCATCTTGGATTTTCCCATGAAACTTTATCGTGATTTCTCAGGAAGTACTGCATGGATCTTTCTCAAAGTTGGTACACCGGTTCCCCTTGGAGTCTAGTTGTGCAAGATATCTTTTTCGATCCGATTCGAAAATTCAATATGGCCACCAGGCGGCCATCTTGGATTTCCCTATGAAACTTTGTTATCGTGATTTCTCAGGAAGTACTGCATGTATCTTTCTCAAATATGGTACACAGGTTTCTCTTGTGGTCTAGTTGTGCAAGATACCTTTTTTGGTCCGATTCGAAAATCCAATATGGCCACCAGGCGGCCATTTTGAATTTCCCCTTGAAATATTGTTATCGTGAATTCTCAGGAACTACTGCATGGATCTTTGTCAAATTTGGTACACAGGTTCCCCTTGTGGTCGTGTTGTGCATGATATCTTTTCTGGTCCGATTCCAAAATCCAATATGGCCACCAGATGGCCATCTTTGATTTCCCCATGAAACTTTGTTATTGCAATTTCTCAGGAACTACTGCATGGATCTTTCTCAAATTTGGCACACAGGTTCCCCTTGGTGTCTAGTTGTGCAGGATACCTTTTCTGCTCCGATTCGAAAATCCAATATGGCACCAGGCAGCCATCTTGGATTTCCCTATGAAACTTTGTTATTGTGATTTCTCAGGAAGTACTGCATGAATCTTTCTCAAATTTGATACACAGGTTCCCCTTGTGGTCCAGTTGTGCAAGATACCTTTTTTGGTCCGATTCGAATATCCAATATGGCCGTCAGGTGGCCATCTTGAATTTCTCCTTGAAACACTGTTATCATGAATTGTGGTACACAGGTCCCATATGGGGCCTAGTTGTGCAAGATACTTGTTTTGGACCGATTCGAAAACCCAAGTTACGCTTCAAATTAATACGGTATTCCCGAGTTGTGACGTTGCATCACAAGAGTCGGCGGATCAAACAGTGGGGCATACTCTATGTATTGACTATAGAGAATATGCATACCTTCACCTTCTATCTCAAGGAGTTCAATGATTCCGGATTAAAATGTATTTCTTCAAATTTTAAAACAGTTTACTCTAGTCCATGCCGTTGCAAGTGAACTGCCCCACCGTGTCCTCTGCCGACGGGTCGGCAACACGAAGGGACATCACTCTTGTGACACAACGTCACAACTCGACAACTGTAGACTACTGCGTGTTTTGATTCAACGGAGATAATCAGGATTCAGACACTTTCAAAGTTTCAACATTACTGCACGGACCGGATCCCTTCAGTATTAAGTTTTGTACAATCTTACTATTTTCGAGCATGGTATCTGAAAAGAGATATCTCAAACTAGCCCAGTAAACAGAACAGCAGTAGCATTCGTTCCTAATTATAAAATCTTAAGTATGTTTCATAGCTCATGCCAAAGTGTCAAAGAGATTTGTCTTCGCTTCCAGTACCCAATGATGGCATGTGCAAAAAAAAAATACTACAATATGAAGACGAAGGATTCTCCGGATATTCACTTTCAGACTAACTTTGCTCATTTCACTTGTACTATAACAACCGACATCAAGTGCAGTTTCTAGAAATCTTGAAACTCCTGAAACTTAGAAAGGTAATATCTTGGTGTTTTCCAGTGTCCCTTTTTCAACCTTTTTCGCTCAAATTCGAAATTCTGCAAACAACTTTGCAAATCAATCGTTTGTTCTTAGTAACAATGGACAAAAAGATCCTCTTGTCAATAGCTTACAATTATCGGACAATGGTGGGCGCCAAGATCCTTCAGGATCTCTCGTTTGATGTTGATGGCTGGTCAACACCATAAATTGGTGTTGAGAAATCGTGTTGACCAATGCGAGCACTAAAAATGGCGTTGAGGTCAGTTCAACACCAAATAATAGTGTTGGTCCACACAAATGAAGGGTATTGAAAATGACTGAACACCATATTTTGATGTTCACTGATAAGTGTTGATACTGGCTCGATAAAGAGAGTTGGGGACATATGGTGTTAGTCGAAATTCAACACCGTTTATTGGTGTTGAGCTCAATATCATTTTTTTGATGCTGATCCACACCATTTTGCTGACTGTGTAGGAGACACTGATATTCTGACTGCATTCTGACCAAAGACATCCTGAGGATCATGAGTGGTTACCCGGATGTTCTCTATCTCAGCTGCTCCTTTATTGTAGATGTTCATGTGAATACCTTGATTGGAATGACCACACGTCATAGAGTGATTCGTTGGATGTCCTTTATCTATGATCCTTTATCTATCTGCCATGTTGTCCCATCATACTATTGTTCTATTTTTACTCAATGGTACGATGACACGATGCGATGATGATACGATGACCCGATGCGATCGTACGGTGGTACGATGGAAATTTCTCTATCGTATCATCATACCATCGCATCTTACTATCGTATCATCCTGCCATCGTTTCATCGTGTCATCGTACCATCGTTCCAGTAAAAATGGCGATAGTACGACGATACGACATGGTATCGTTCCATAACGATGGAAATATTTTTTTAGACAATGTTTTTATTTTCTTGCATTTTCCGTCATTTTCTGAAAGACTGTGGGAAATCGCGTATTAAAAAAATCGTTTTGAATCAAAATTCCACCAGAAAATGTCGAAATCTAAAAAGCATTCGAGGAAACTGAAGAAAAGAAATCTTTTAAAACAACTATAGAGCGAACCGCACACGACACACGATTTCCACTCACTCCTCTCTCATGTCACCTCATCGTTACTGCTCCCACACGCCGCATTATTTCACTCGCTCCTCTCTCATGTCACCTCATCGTTACTGCTCCAACACGCCGCATTATTTCACTCGCTCCTCTCTCATGTCACCTCATCATTACTGCTCCAACACGCCGCATTATTTCACTCGCTCCTCTCTCATGTCACCTCATCGTTACTGCTCCCACACACCGCATTATTTCACTCGCTCCTCTCTCATGTCACCTCATCGTTACTGCTCCAACACGCCGCATTATTTCACTCGCTCCTCTCTCATGTCACCTCATCGTTACTGCTCCCACACGCCGCATTATTTCACTCGCTCCTCTCTCATGTCACCTCATCGTTACTGCTCCAACACGCCGCATCATTTCACTCGCTCCTCTCTCATGTCACCTCATCGTTACTGTTCCAACACGCCGCATTATTTCACTCGCTCCTCTCTCATGTCACCTCATCGTTACTGCTCCCACACGCCGCATTATTTCACTCGCTCCTCTCTCATGTCACCTCATCGTTATCGTTACTTACTCCAACACGCCGCATTATTTCACTCGCTCCTCTCTCATGTCACCTCATCGTTACTGCTCAACACGCCGCATTATTTCACTCGCTCCTCTCTCATGTCACCTCATCGTTACTGCTCCAACACGCCGCATTATTTCACTCGCTCCTCTCTCATGTCACCTCATCGTTACTGCTCCAACACGCCGCATTATTTCACTCGCTCCTCTCTCATGTCACCTCATCGTTACTGCTCCAACACGCCGCATTATTTCACTCGCTCCTCTCTCATCATCATTACTGCTCCAACACGCCGCATTATTTCACTCGCTCCTCTCTCATGTCACCTCATCGTTACTGCTCCAACACGCCGCATTATTTCACTCGCTCTCTCTCATGTCTCTTACTGCTCACTCATGTCACCTCATCGTTACTGCTCCAACACGCCGCATTATTTCACTCCTCCTCTCTCATGTCACCTCATCGTTACTGCTCCCACACGCCGCATTATTTCATTCGCTCCTCTCTCATGTCACCTTATCGTCACTGCTCCCAAGCACCGCATCATTTCAACCCGCTTCTCCATCATGTCACCTCATCGTTACTGCTCCAACACGCCGCATCATTTCATTCGCTCCTCTCTCATGTCACCTCATTGTTACTGCTCCAACACGCCGCATCATTTCATTCGCTCCTCTCTCATGTCACCTCATCGTTACTGCTCCAACACGCCGCATGATTTCATTCGCTCCTCTCTCATGTCACCTCATTGTTACTGCTCCCACACGCCGCATGATTTCATTCGCTCCTCTCTCATGTCACCTCATCGTCACTGCTCCCAAGCACCGCATCATTTCAACCCGCTTCTCCATCATGTCACCTCATCGTTACTGCTCCAACACGCCGCATCATTTCATTCGCTCCTCTCTCATGTCACCTCATCGTTACTGCTCCAACACGCCGCATCATTTCATTCGCTCCTCTCTCATGCCACCTCATCGTTACTGCTCCAACACGCCGCATTATTTCACTCACTCCTCTCTCATGTCATCTCATCGTTACTGCTCCAACACGCCGCATCATTTCATTCGCTCCTCTCTCATGCCACCTCATTGTTACTGCTCCAAAACGCCGCATCATTTCATTCGCTCCTCAGTAGTATAGAGCGAGCATTTCGAGTTAACAGCGCTTCACTGCGCATGCGCAGAACCTTTTGTGACGTCACAGCGACCTGTTTTGGGGCGGTATTGTGGCGGTGTGCGCATGCGTGGCGGCTGTGGGGTGGTGGATGGTGGTGGGTTTAAGATGGCGGCTGTGGGGTGGTGGATGGTGGTGGGTTTAAGATGGCGGCTGTGGGGTGGTGGATGGTGGTGGGTTTAAGATGGCGGCTGTCGGGCGGTGGATGGTGGTGGGTTTAAGATGGCGGCTGTGGGGTGGTGGATGGTGGTGGGTTTAAGATGGCGGCTGTGGGGTGGTGGATGGTGGTGGGTTTAAGATGGCGGCTGTGGGGTGGTGGATGGTGGTGGGTTTAAGATGGCGGCTGTGGGGTGGTGGATGGTGGTGGGTTTAAGATGGCGGCTGTGGGGGGGTGGATGGTGGTGGGTTTAAGATGGCGGCTGTGGGGTGGTGGATGGTGGTGGGTTTAAGATGGCGGCTGTGGGGTGGTGGATGGTGGTGGGTTTAAGATGGCGGCTGTCGGGCGGTGGATGGTGGTGGGTTTAAGATGGCGGCTGTGGGGTGGTGGATGGTGGTGGGTTTAAGATGGCGGCTGTGGGGTGGTGGATGGTGGTGGGTTTAAGATGGCGGCTGTGGGGTGATGGGTGGTGGTGGGTTTAAGATGGCGGCATCGAGTGAGAGATCAAGGCATGTCTAGACTTGTTCTGGGTTGTACAGTTCTGCCATGCGGAGGATGGGTACTAGTATTTCGCTGACGTCCTAGTAATAAACATAATCTATAGGTGTTGTACCATGTTAATAGGATCAGTCTAGCATCTGTACCACCCTAGGGTCGAGTGTTTATTGTCCCGTGTATCTCCGCAAGAAAACAACAAACAAAATGGCGGCTCCAGGATGGTGTGGGGATGCCCTTTCCATATCACGGCGTCGACCGTAGCGCCATCTGCACACATTGACGCAAGGTAGACAACTCGTGTAGCCTAAGGGTATGAAAATAGCCGTGTTGGAGCTAGGGGAGTTACTAATGGTCCAATGGGGTCGAGTGAGGTATCAATGTGAAGCTTAGGTGAAGGGGCATCTGATGGGGTGGGTGTGGGATTGAACTAGCGTCATTCTGCGCATGCGCGGTGGCCCAAGGGTATGGAAATAGCCATGTTGGAGCTAGGGGAGTCCCTCATGGTCCAATAGGATCGAGTGAGGTATCAAAGTGAAGCCTAGGTGAGGGGGCATCTGACTGGACTAGTGGGGTTGACATAGCGGCATTCTGCGCATGCGCGGTGGCCCAAGGGTATGAAAATAGCCGTGTTGGGAGCTAGGGGAGCTACTCATGGACCGATGGGATCGAGTGAGGTATCCAAGTGAAGCTTAGGTGAAGGGGCATCTAATGGGCTGGGTGTGGGTTGAAATAGTGGCATTCTGCGCATGCGCGGTGGCCCAAGGGTATGGAAATAGACGTGTTGAGAGCTAGGGGAGTCCCTAATGGGCCGATGGAGTTGAGTGAGGTATCAAAGTGAAGCATTCGTGAAGGGGCATCTGATGGGTTGGGTGTGCGAAGCTCTCATCCAATCAGAAGCGAGTATTTCAAATCCGTCCCGGAGCTCTCGTCCAATCAGAAGCGAGTATTTTGACCCGGTGCATTATGGGGCATATCCAAGATGGCGGCACGTATGTTCAAGATGGCGGCACATCCGGTGTCGAAAACTGGCCATTTTTGTCGGGATGTGGTCACCTAGTGTCGAAAACTGGACCCTGTATGGGTCCCGCTAGACGTGTTGGAGCTAGGGGAGCCCCTAATGGGCAAATGGGGGCGAGTGAGGTATCAAAGTGAAGCATTCGTGAAGGGGCATCTGATGGGCTGGGTGTGGGGTTGAACTATCGGCATTCTGCGCATGCGCAGTCTGGCCGTAGTATAGAAATAGACGTGTTGGGGTGGTGGTGGGCCCCTAGTGGGTCGATGGGATCGAGTGAGGTATCCATGTGAAGCCTAGGTGAGGGAGTTACACTAGGGTGTCGTATCCATTCTGCTGCGCAGGTCACGTGGTGGGGTTGTGACGTCACTTCCGGGTTTTTCACTAAAACTACCTCCAAACCCAGAAGAGTTCCAACGTTCAACCCTCCGGAGTGTTTTCCTGCCCCCGCCCCGGCGCCCCCCGCAGCGCGCGCGGGTTCTCCGGCCGCAGCGCGCGCGCGCGCGTCAATGTAGGGAGAGGTTAAATCGACAACATAGAACTTATAGTCATCAACTTCATCTATACGTGTTGGACGAGTCTCTTCACTCACCGTATACACGTACCTCAATGAAATGCCCGCTCCAAACCTAGACCAAAAACACGTACTTGGTCTGTAGGCTGATTTCATTGGCTCTCTATTTTTTACTATAGTGCTCTTGCATTCTAACCTTGATGGGTTACATTTTGGCCCCATCCTACACCACTGATTTCAGTTTCACTGAATCTCCACATTGGGCATTGATGCATTATGAATAAAACACACAAGACAGGGTTTTTTGGTGAGATCTCATTTTTTTTTTATTCAGTGAACAACAACAACGTGAGAACAACCACGTGAAAACTGAAGCCCAGAACAAGGGGCTTGTAATTAACTGAAGCCCAGAACAAGGGGCTTGCACATTGAAGCCCAGAACAGGGGGCTTGTAAACTTAAGCCCAGAACAAGGGGCTTGTAATTAACTTAAGCCCAGAACGGGGCTTGTACATTGAAATGATGGGCGGCCCAGTCATAGACGAGTACATCGCGGTCCTCGGCCTTGGGGTACTCGTCAAACATCTGTACGATGGTAGATAAGGGTCTTCCCCGGCATCGATGGTACAGGTAAAACAAGCAATATTGTCCGCACACACCACTGGTCAGGCTTTGCAACGTTTGACTGTTCCAACACCACGTCTCTGTGCCTTGATCCATGAAGTCTGTTAAATCGGGATGGAGGGGTGGCAGGCCGTACGGGTCAAAGTATTCGCCCTGCTGTTCTGTCAAGTACACGGCCACCCAGTGTTCACCGGGCCGATCCATCGGGTCCGTGTTGAGAACGTAAGCAGCAGGATACATACGGTCTAATGGAAACACATCTCGGGCGAACACCCCTTGAAAGACCCTACGTGTCTCTGGGTCATTCTCCAGCACGGTGGTTATCTGGTCTGTATCCATGTTAGGTGGAGAAGTCACACAGCACGTTGCGCGCCTTGTCCACTTGAATGATGTTGTCAAACTCGGCGTAGCAGATCATATTGACGGTGGTCGCCAGGGCTCGTGCAAAGTGGATTTCCAACCGTAAGTTGCCTTGCTTGGCCAGGGCCAGCTGATGGTCGTTCTCTAAGGTGGGGGTCAGATCGAAACAGAACAACGTGTATCCGTTCGCGTAGTCCTCCCGACTGATCATATTCCCTTCGTCCTGGTTTATTTGACCGGTGGCTGTAAACAGGCTCTGATAGGCTCGAATGAAATTCCTCCGCCCAAAGTTCGGTGTTAAGGCCGTGGCTGGCACCTGTTGTCCATCCACATGCAGGGCCACAAAATTGATGCCGAAATGTTGAAAGTCAAACGGATTCTCTGGGTAGGCTCCGCTGAAACTGGTATTTTCCACACAGGCCAGGATCAATCGCTTGGGTAGTTCCCCCAGGAACAGGTTTTCTTTGTTGGCGCCCATATTTCCAGCAGGCACAGAGAACACTTTGGTTTGTACACGTCGGATAGGGTACTGGGCTGGTTTTGTTTCCAAGGCTTTCATGTGTCCCAATTGAACGGCTGGATTCGGTTTCACTTTTCGGACATACAGACTGCGTCTTGGATGACAATCTTATAGTCCGCTGCATGCCCCTCTACGTTAGTGGCCATCAAGGCGAAGGTCGGAGGCGCCCGTATCAGTCGGATTTTGATGGGGATCTTGTTCAAGAGGTACCGGTCTTGCATGAACATGTCTGCGTGCAGTCGACCCATCATATCCACCGAGGCACTGTTCGCAGTGAAAGCCTTCCGTTTGTTATATCCCCCATTGTCCACCGTGTCCATGTGCTCGGGCGTGTCCTTGTAGAATAAAGCGGTTGTCAGCTGAGATTTTTTAGCCTCTCGGCCATACGACAACAGTGTCTCGATGTAGGCTCGATAGGGGTACGTGTTGGTGGAGTCACTGATGAGTTTGTCGCTGAGAAAAATATCCACCTGCTGAAACATCGAGTGCAGCCAGAGATTCGTCGGGCCCACCGTTGCTTGGTCAGCGATTCCGGTGCCAGCTCCATTGACCACCTTGGCTTTCACATACAAGTAGGTATGGGCTAAATCCACATAGGCCGTATCCGCATTACTGATGGTGAACTCGATGGGCCCGGTTTCGTTGATGCTGGAGAGCGGGAGATGCTCCACCCATAATGCTTGTTCGACACTGGTCTGTGTGGGCGGCACGGTCCACAAATCAAATTCACTGTTGGTGGAGGGGCAGGACCCGGCGTGGATTAAGGACATGTTTTAAGAAAAGATATCCTTTGTCTTCTTCGATGTGCGTCGTCGCTGGGTCGGTCGTCGACTGGTGCGTGGTCTCGGTGGGGCAGCTCTTTTATTCCCAACGGTGCGTTGTGCTTTGGCCACCAAGACGCCTCCCGCTTCTTTGGCCGGCCGTTTCAAGGATTCTTTGGGTGCCGTACCCCCCAAGACATCACCGGCCACTTGCAGTCCACTGCGTACCGCTTGTTTGCCGATTGCTTTCACCCCACGCGTCACCAAGGGCAGGAACGTTTTGACGATGCTGCCGAGTATGTTCCCCAGTCCATGTCCTCGTTGCATGCGTGCACCGCTAAAGACCGGAAAGCCACCCCCAGCCTGTTGGGCATAATAGTCGGCATAGCTGCGTGCATCGCACTCGTAAGGTACTTTCATTATGCAAAGTGGGGAGCACGTGCTTGTCGAAAATGAAGTGTCAGCACCACTTTTCCTCGTTCGAATGCCACCGGTCGTCCCGTGTCATCTCTTATATCCACCGTGATCGTGTTGATGTCAGTTTGTCGTACGGGCAAGTAGAGCATGTGGGTGAAACTGTGGGTGACTTGACCTCCATACGTCTTTTTAATGGGGACTACCCGTAACAGAGGTGTGTTGATATCGCCCACGATGTGGTTGTCCACCACGTCCGAGTAGACGTAGAATCCGTACATACCCGACTTCATATCCATCGGCATCTCGCCATGGTGTTCGGTGGGACCAGCGAACGTCTTTAGATCGAAACCCAGCATTTGCTGTAGGATAGGACTCAGTACGACACTCGCCTTGCCGGTCACGATAAGCTCTGCCTTGTCGTTGTGTGCGTTGTAATCGAAGTCCACGTGATTCTTGAAGGGATAGGCTTTGATGGGTTTTGAAGTATTCGTCACCCCCCGTAGCACCTTATAATGCAACAGTCTTGACAGACCACCCATGAACTCTTTGGGTGTATCGTATTGGCCTTCGGGCAGGGTGAGTCGGGTGTTTTTGCCTTCGTAGGTCACCTCGTACCACACTTCATTGGCTCGCACGTTGTACCACGAGTAAGGGTATTGGATATCCACGAGGCCACATTCCCACCGCCAGGTAAATGCAACGGTTGCGGTAACTGGGTGACGTACTTGGCCACGGTGTTGTCAGGAAACACATCCAGCGAACTGTTACTGGGTAGGGTCAGGTAAAACATGGCGACTGAGCTGTCCTGCTTCTGCACCGGGTTTTAATAGGTGTTCCAGACCTTGGGTGGTTGTGTCCGGCGTCGTGTTCGTCGCGTTGACTTGCTACGTGTCACGGCTCTGGAGATGTGCGGTGTCCTGATCAAGGGTGGTTTTTTAAAGGTCTGAAAAGAAGGTGCCCGTTGTGGTGGTGGAGGTTGTGGAATCTGTCGTGGTGCACGACTCGGCGATTGCTGGGTTTGCTGCATAAAGGCCCAGCGGTGGGGGTTCCCCACCAGTTCCTGTGGTACATGCATGTCTTTCAAGCCTTGAGCGAAGACCTCCCATCCTCGAGGATCCGTGTGCGATCTGCGTTTACGCATCAGGTCATTCACTAAATCCGTCATGTGGGTGCCGGGGACCACCTGATTCTGTACCAGGAGTTTCGCCTTTATCATTCCAAGTCATGTTAGGATTCTGTTTCATCCGTTGTAATACCAGGCCAGCTTGTTTCTTGAACGATGCAGGTACACTCTTCAGCACTTCGTCTTCCACCCACTGTGGGGCTGTGGGGGCTACCCCTGGTAATGGCGGCTGTTGGAACGGTGCTGAGGTCGGCGGTCTGTCACGTGGTGGTGGTGGTGGTGGTGCTGTTGCTGGGGTAGAGCGAGTTTTGTATTGGTCCATGAACGTCATGTACCGCTGAAGCGTCTCATTGTACCGTTGTACTTTCTCACTGTCGCTTAACCCCGGTCTCTGTAAGATCTGTTGCATCTCTCCATCGAGGGTGTTTATGGTCTTCACCGTAGGTGGGACAGGGTAGGGTGATTGGAGGTTTTGCAGGAACCGTGGTTCGACGAGGACCATTTTTTTCGTGTGGTTCATTGTCGGCCGAAGAGTCCACCCAATACTGGACCCAACACAGAAGCGGCCAACGGTGCTAAGATGGCCCCGAGAAAGCCGCCTTTCTGTAACACCTTTTTCTTTTGTGTTTGAGGGACCCGCTTATGGACTAGGGTTCGGAGACCTGTCTTATGCTTGGCCAACTTGGTCTTCTGAGCCGGAGTCAGTGGTACGTTGCCTTTTAACAGGTTGTACCCGATCTCGCACAGACAGCGTACAGGCCGCACCGCGTACAATGGTTCGGACTAACTCGGGTGGGGCCGTCTTCAATACACGGAGCGTGGGAGCGTGCTTCCGTACTCGCGCAGACATCCTATACAACTAATGCTAGAACCCACAACGCTGCTCTTTTTATCTACCTCAGAGAACATAACCCTGCTGTGGTATTCATTCTTTTTATTATTCCCCATCATCAAACACACAGACCCCAGCTGGGGGGTGCCACTGTGGGTGTGTTTACATTATTTTTGCAAGTACACGTGGTGGGCCTCTCCGGGAAAGATGCCGGTCCGTAGTCGAAGGTGGTCGGGGGTGGCTTGCTTGAGGTCGAAGAGCATATACCCGTGCTGAGGGGTTGTGGCATCTTTAAAGGCTTCCAACGTAAACGGTGTGCGGCCGGGATATATCTGTCTCGCCAGGTGCAGCAGTTGAGTGGTATCTCTCGGGTTTTTGAAGACCACCAGGTAGTGGGCATTTAAGCTAATATTCCGATGTTCTTTGTTTTTACTGAACAGATTCTGCACAATGTAGATGATGCTGAGCCGTCGATGATGGCTGCCTTTGGTAAAGAGTTGGGTGACGCGCGCATCTGTCTCCGCCATGAGATCAACCAGAACCACCAAGGAGTCGGGTTGCAAATCGGCCAGGTTAGGTAGGCCTTCCACGAACGTGATATGGGGCATTGCTGCATACGCTGCCTGCCATTCTCCGTAACACCACACGACTCGAGCAATGGGTGGGGTGATCATGCTGTCGGCGTGTTGAAGGAGCTTCCTGACGAAGTGCGTTTTGCCGGAACCCGTCGGTCCTGCGATGACGCAAGTGAAGGGATGCTGCCACCGTGGGTCCATGGTTCGAGGTGTATCCGTTGTCGTGGTAACCCGCTCTTGTAAATTTCGTACGAGTGAACTGGAGTGGTGGTGGGTGCAACGTCGGTCGTCGTTGTCTGTTCACTGCGAGGGATGATGATGGGGGTGGGTACAACGTCGGTGGTCGTTGTCGGTTCACTGTGAGGGATGAAATCTGGTGGGTGTTCAGACGTAGTGGGCGTACTTGGTGTAGGTGTAGAGCTTACACTCGTTGTGGCTTGTACAAGGGGTGTGGTGGTGGTGACTGGGCTCGATACGACTGGTGCTCTCTGTAGACCGGTTTCACTGGTGGCTGGTGTTCTCAGTTGGTTAAGTAACGTGCTGACATAGGCTACGTCGTAAAACACACCTCCGTACAACACACTCAGCAGGGTTAGCAATAGCACCCCAAAGCCCATTTGTGCTTTGCGCGTTTTGGGAGACGCTGTCTTCAGAGGCAGCTGCTGTTTGTCCACAGCACTGTGGTCGGACGTGGAATGAAGGAGGACGGCAGTGGTGTCTAGCTTTATAGTCGTTTCACCTGGTTGGCCGCGACCCAGGAATTGAAGATACTGGGCCAACCTTGCCATTTCACGAAATGAAACAGTTTGCCACGTCGACGTTCCGTTTTCAAAATCTGCTCCACCGTGTAGTAGTCTTGCTGTGTTTTTACGACAGGCTGTAATTCCGTCTCGTAAAACGTCCCCAGCAACGTTTCCCCTTGGAGTCTTCCAGTTCATAGACTCGCCGCTGTCGGGGTAGGCGCCGTTTAATCAGGAAGTGCTCATCGCTCCAGTTGGGCAAGTAACTTTTCTCGAACTTGCCCTTGACTTTACCGATCCGTACAGGGTCCCCGACCTTGTACACCGCCTTCGTCGTTCGCTGCGATGGCCTGGGGTACAAGACACGCCGGACTTGGGCTTCATTGCGTTGGGTCACGGTAATGGGGCTCTCTCTATACTCCGATGATAGGCTCGATTGTAACCCCTCACCAGTTTCGGGAGAACATCGATGTACCGCCTTGTATTCTTATAGGTGAAATATTTATACATGCGACCTTTGAATGTCCTGTTCAACCTTTCCACCACCGAAGCCTTTGGTCTCGTTGTACGTATGGAAGAAAAACACCTTCTGGGCTTTCAGAAACTGTTGGAAAGGTCTGTTGAGGAATTCCGTGTCTTCGTCGGTTTGCAAATACAAAGGTTTGCGCCCGGTCTTGAAGATGTCTTTGAACGCCGCTATGAGATTCGCCCCCGTTTTCGTCCGGATGGGTACCACCCACGCATACTTGGATAGGATATCGATGCACGTCAAGATATACCGATTCTCATCGTTGTGTTTGGCAAAGGCGCTCATATCGACCAAATCCGCTTGCCACTGGGCACCTATTCCTCCCACGATGACCCGGTTCCGTAGAAAATGGCGACGGACAGCTCGATGTAAGGTATAGGTGTCTTGTTTTCTTAACCAATCTCGGACTTGGGCACGTTGTATCCCCCGGGGTTTGGCCGCTCGATAGAGAGCCGACAAGGCACTATAGGCCGCCGGACTGTCGGGACTGTAGTATAAGTTATCCAACACCTTCTCCCAGCGCTTCATGGTGACACAATGATGATGGACCCTGCCTCTATCGTTTATTTATAACGGGTATATCTTGGGCCGGAGTTTCTTTCTGATTTTCTTCATTGGCTTTCACAGTGTCCATGGTCAATGACCAGTCCAACTCGTCTGATGCCCGCTTGATAAACACTTCATCCACATCTACCACGGCATCTTCCAATGCAGACCATAGATCAGGGTGAAGGGTAAAGTGCACTGTACCCCCATCTAGCCGAGCCAATTGGGCAAAGAAAGGGCCGCGTCGGATGTACACATCGTGACACAAGTGGATGAGATCGCCGTCCAGTTCACCAGACAACACCCGTTTGAATTTGGTCCAGCCCTCCCGGGACAGACGAATGTGAGCCGGGCACGGTTGTGTAGGATCCGCATCACAGATGTCTCCCACCTCCTTCATGATATCGACCTTATCCGCATACACGTGCAGGAAAACCTCGGGGGTCAAGCTGAGATACGCCAGTATCATATGCTCCGCCATGGTCAGTACGTGAATGGTACCAGATTTGACTGTCTCTCGTATTTATAGGGACAACCCCGTGAGATCAAAAGGATCAGGTGGTCATGTCGCTGGGCTGACTGAGTCTAGCCGGGTAATCAATGGCATCGTCGTCGTCGGGTTCATGTAGTTGTTCATGGGGTTCAGCCAGCGCGTCCTCCATAGCACGAGCCCACGCCAACTGGTCTGATGATCGCTCGTCCGGTGTAAACAGCTGGTCCACAATAGGCACCACTTTCTCCAAGGCTGACCGCAGAGCGGGGTCTAGGGTGAAGCCTCGCGTGGGGTCTTGGTAGCGGCCCAGGCGTAGGAAGAGGGAGGTACGGTATACGTAGATGGCATTGTCTATGTGGATGGGGTGTCCGTCGAGCTCACCGCTCAACATCCGTTTAAATTTGGTCCAGCCGTCACGAGGTAGTGTCACCGTATTCGATACGGTCTCAGCGGGCGCCCAGCAAATAGCTCCACGGTCTTCCACCAGGGTGACTTTATCTTCATAGATGTGTAACCCCACCTGGGGTGTAAGGGGCAGGATGGCTCGTAGGTCGGATGACATGCTTGGTCCAATGTCGAACGGTGAATGACACACACTCTGTCTGACCCTCGTATTTATAGTGTCAATACCACAGCGCCAGGGTCAATAGGGCACAGACTAGTATGAGGCCAACCAGCCGGCGCGGGTTCCGGCGTGAGCGCTCCTGGTCCATAGCGCGAGCATCAAGGATGGCTGTCATAGTCCAGTAGTGGTGAGTGATGGCACGCCTCTCCATCGAGTGCACTCTGTGGAGGACCGCTTCTGTGAACTCGTTCAGGATCTGGCGTCGTCCCTCGTTGTCGTCGCCATCTGCAAACATGGATCGGTAACCCGTGAATGAATTCACCACGGTGGCGTACTGTAAAATGCGAGTGGCATGGGGCTGGATCTCCGCCATGGCTCTGCAACCGTAGAAATGAAGGTGTAGGATCCAGAGGGACGTGTTTTATAGACCAGATGTAGCTCTACGGGTGTAGTCCGTGATACGTACTATTCTGATGGATTAGTCCAAAAAAGGGAGCAACAACAACAACACAGATTACATTTTTATTATGCGTGAACATCATAGGAATGCATGTACTGACCTGTCTGTGGGGGTTTCCCACAATGGCGTTCACCTTCGTGTCTTTTCGGGTACGCCCGTGTCTTTTCGTTAAAGTGCGTGTATTTTCGGTAAAGTCCGTGTCTTTTCGGATCGGTGACGTCCGTGTCTATCATCCGGGTACTTCGCGTCTGCGCAATGCGGCTCAGTCGTACACCAGTACACCAGTCTCGATGCTCGACTTGGGGTAGAGTATGCTAAAAATAGATCACCAGCTAGCGTGCTATAAAAGGGGAGCGGCCTTGCCGTTTCATCAGACTCTCTGTCAACCATCAAGATGTTCACTTGCACAACTTGCCAGAAGCAGTTTACTCGCCCAGAAGATTTGCGACGACACGATTCCTCCATCCACAACGGTACACTATATACTTGTATAACCTGCGCACAGTCATTTAATCGGGAGGATCATTTACTGCGCCACGAACTCTCACTCCACGAGGGCGCGAAGGAACAATGTAATGAATGTGGTCAACTCTTCAAACGACGCAGTCAGTTAAGACGGCATCAGCGGTTGATTCATGCCCCGGTACCATGGCATGAGCGACAACTTCCTACTGAAGAGGAGCCGCGGAAGGTGAGACCCAGTGAAGATAAGCCCGGGGAGACGAACGCCATTGGTGATGCGATCACGGAGAGCCCGCCTATACCTACAGTTCAGAAGAGCCTAGATATCCAGCCAGTCCCTAGCATTGCTGTTGCCAGTCATACGCCTGACGACATCGGACATTTTCTGGAAGATGCAGTGGATATTCCCAGCGATCTGTTACAGGACGCCCATCCAGTGAATGACATCGATCGGCGCCAATGGCCCATGATACGGCACATTTTCCACCGTGATCGCCCCATTCCAGATATCTACAATTTCCCACTGACCCACCTGACCCGTCTACGCAGCTACATGGAAGCCATCTTCAAAGATCAAACTACGGCCTTCAAATTGAATGTTGCTTTCGGGTACATCTTACGTCACAAAAAGACGGACCAGTTACGGTATTATTATGCCAGTAATAACAGCCATGTGTTTGACCAACCGCTCACCATCATTAACCGGAGGTCACTAGAGACGATGCTGGAGATACTGGACACCGTGGAACCCTTGAGATGGGCGCATCGTCAACGCCCCAACATACAATGGGTAGTAGAGAAGGTCACCAATGCCACGTTCTTCCTGACCAAGCTGACCGACCACCGCCATCGGTTGAATGCGTCACCCGCACACTGATGAATACCATAAGATGCCGCACATACTCTCTATGTCTACATGCTGATCGTTGACTTGAGCTCAGTAAACATTAAATGTGACGGTGCGTTAAATAATAAAACATGGTGTTTGATCTTTCAATTTTGTTTTGCTGTGAACATACTAAACATACCCAGGGCGGCTCCCCCAGCCTGAGTATGGTGTAACATTGGGGATAATAAACTGTATAAACCTTGCTGAACTTGTTGTTATTCATGACAACCGCTTTCCGCTATACTTGGATGAAATATATACCCTGATGTGATATAGTGCCCTTGCACACTTCCGGATAACCCGCGCGCGCGCTGCGGGGCGGGGCGGGGCGGGAAAAACAAAACCCGGAGGGTTGAACGTTGGAACTCTTCTGGGTTTGGAGGTAGTTTTAGTGAAAAACCCGGAAGTGACGTCACAACCCCCACGTGACCTGCGCAGCAGAATGGAAACGACACCCTAGTGTAACTCCCTCACCTAGGCTTCACATGGATACATCACTCGATCCCATCGACCCACTAGGGGCCCACCACCACCCCAACACGTCTATTTCTATACTACGGCCAGACTGCGCATGCGCAGAATGCCGATAGTTCAACCCCACACCCAGCCCATCAGATGCCCCTTCACGAATGAGTGATACCTCACTCGACCCCATTGGCCCATTAGGGGCTCCCCTAGCTCCAACACGTCTAGCGGGATCCATACAGGGTCCAGTTTTCGACACTAGGTGACCACATCCCGACAAAAGGGCCAGTTTTCGACACCGGATGTGCCGCCATCTTGAACACACGTGCCGCCATCTTGGATATGTCCCATAATGCAGCGGGTCAAAATACTCGCTTCTGATTGGACGAGAGCTCCGTGGCGGATTTTAAATACTCGCTTCTGATTGGACGAGAGCTTCGCACACCCAACCCATCAGATGCCCCTTCACGAACGTTTCACTTTGATACCTCACTCAACTCCATCGGCCCATTAGGGACTCCCCTAGCTCCCAACACGTCTATTTCCATACCCTTGGGCCACCGCGCATGCGCAGAATGACGCTAGTTCAACCCCACACCCAGCCCATCAGATGCCCCCTCACCTAAGCTTCACTTGGATACCTCACTCGACCCCATCGGACCAGTAGTAACTCCCCTAGCTCCCAACACGGCTATTTTCATACCCTTGGGCCACCGCGCATGCGCAGAATGCCGCTATGTCAACCCCACTAGTCCAGTCAGATGCCCCCTCACCTAGGCTTCACTTTGATACCTCACTCGATCCTATTGGACCATGAGGGACTCCCCTAGCGCCAACACGGCTATTTTCATACCCTTGGGCCACCGCGCATGCGCAGAATGACGCTAGTTCAACCCCACACCCAGCCCATCAGATGCCCCCTCACCTAAGCTTCACATTGATACCTCACTCGACCCCACTGGACCAGTAGTAACTCCCCTAGCTCCAACACGGCTATTTCCATATCCTTGGGCCACACGAGTTGTCTCCCTTGCGTCAATGTGTGCAGATGGCGCTACGGTCGATGCCGTGCTGTGGAAAGGGCATCCCCACACCATCCTGGAGTCGCCATTTTGTTTGTTGATTTTCTGCGGAGATACACGGGACAATAAACGCTCGACCCTAGGGTGGTACAGATGCTAGACTGATCCTATTAACATGGTACAACACCTATAGATTATGTTTATTACTATTATATGGCTTAGAGGTTTTTTTGAGGGTAATATTATTAACATGGTACAACACCTATAGATTATGTTTATTACTATTATATGGCTTAGAGGTTTTTTTGAGGGTAATGTCAGGGTTTTTTCTCCCCGTGACCTCCCCACCGCCTCGTTTGCTCCCTTGCGCCGCCATCTTAAACCCACCATCCACCACCCCACCACAACCGCCATCTTAAACCCACCATCCACCACCCCACCACAACCGCCATCTTAAACCCACCATCCACCACCCCACCACAGCCGCCATCTTAAACCCACCATCCACCACCCCACCACACCCGCCATCTTAAACCCACCATCCACCACCCCACCACAACCGCCATCTTAAACCCACCATCCACCACCCCACCACAACCGCCATCTTAAACCCACCATCCACCACCCCACCACAACCGCCATCTTAAACCCACCATCCACCACCCCACCACAGCCGCCACGCATGCGCACACCGCCCCAATACCGCCCCAAAACAGGTCGCTGTGACGTCACAAAAGGTTCTGCGCATGCGCAGTGAAGCGCCAATGCGTCGAAATGCTCTTATACTACTACTTGGCTCCCAAGAACAAAATGTGTTAATCGTGTAAAAGCTATTTCAGGTGAAGGTGAAGTCATTAGCAGTTGACAGATAATGCAACGCCAATGCCTTTACATTACTAGGATAACTTGGTATTTGAAAGGATGTAAAAATCGGCGCCGTTCTCAAGGGGAACAACTTTGATTATTCAGGAAGATGTAGTTGGAGTTCTGTCCCTTGCACTGTTATAACATTTAGATAAAATGGAACGCTGAAGGCTTTAACACAAAGCTCGATTAATGGCAAATGGTACCCAACTAGTGATTGCAATTATACTCGATGACGACTAATGTCACACTATACTTTGTGCTGTTCTGATTCAGGAAATACTGATTGATCAACTGCCATATTTCCAGTCTAAAAACTTATCAACTGAGCGCAATTTAATCTGTTTCAAATAAACATTAACCAAACATCCAGGTTTCTCGGTCACGATTAAAATGCCCACTACTGTCAAATGAGCAATTTGTGATGTGCTTTTTTTCATGAAAAGTACACGGAATGGGGATCTGAAATAATTTCCTAGAGAAAACAGTTGAGTTCATTGTGCATTCAAGCTTCTCGATATTCGTTAAGATAAAATATATTGCATTATCGAGGGGACCAATTTACGTTATTGAAGTTTTACTATTGTGAAAACTGTTGACCGTATCTTGATCTGTATCCAACTGTACCCATGAGAATGTCAATGCTGATTGATAGACTACTGACACGGAAACGCCACCCCGAACAGCACATTATTTATGATGTCAAAAATTAGGGGTGAGAATAGGCGGAAGATTAAGAAGCAACAAACAGACCGATTACATCACTCTATTTGCTTTTAAACAAGGATTAAATACATTTGATCCTTGGAATCTCACTGCGATACAACGAAAAGATCCTGCAGAAATTTGAAAGCGATTAACACAAATAGACCACATCCAACTTGCTTTTAGCCCGCTTCTTACGGTCCGCGCCGTAAATTACAGGTTTACAACGGTGGATTTTGTGATGATCAGGAACTTAGTGAATAGAATTCAGGATGTTTAGAAAATGGTGTCAAGTTCTCCAGAGCAAAGACAAATAGTATACACTTTTGTAGAAAGTATTTCCAGCACAAAGATGCAGTACTTACATTACATGGGACTGAAATCAAGGTAGTCAAATTCCGATTAACGTTCTTACCCCATATAAATTGCTTGAAAGCTAAGTGCACAAAAGCTCTTGATTTGATGAAGGTAGTTGCCAACTATAAGTGGGGAGGAGATCGGCAAACACTTCTCCATCTATATCGACAACTTGTACGTTCCAAACTTGATTATGGCTCTATTGTTTACAATGGTGCAAGCAAGTCAAACTTGGCAAAGCTAGATCCTATTCTCCATCAAAGACTTAGACTTTGCCTTCGAGCGTTCAGAACATCCCCTAAAGAAAGCTTATATGTCGAAGCAGATGAATTTCCTTTAGAACTTCGAAGAATTAAACTATCACTGCAATATATCAGAAAATTGCGATCAAATCACTCGAATCTTGCATATAACTGTGTTTTCATCCCTCATTACGTGGATTTCTATTTAAAGAAACCCTACATTATTCCACCTCTTGGAATTCGTATGAAACCACACATTGTAGCATCTGTTATTAAACTGTCAGATTTTACGTAACAAGCTCTTACCAATTCCACCATGGCAGTTAGCTAAACCAGAAATAAAGTTTACACTAACGAAATATAAAAAGGCAGACATGAGCAAGTTCAAGAGGAACTTGAACTCATCCCACCATCTTGAATATTCTACAATTATATGACTAGATTTGATCAACAGATTGATATTGTGTTCTGTTGGTTGCCTAGTCACGTTGGCATCAAAGATAATACTGAGGCTTAAAGAATGGCTACGGCAGCCCTAGATAATGAAGTTGATCCTGTTGGAATCCCATATAGAGATTTCAGACCCTCTATCTGTACTTATGCGAGAAAGCTGATTCAATCTTTATGGGATGCTGTGAATAATAACAAACTTCGTGACTTCAAAACACATCTGAACAGCCAAAAACGTTTCGATCAAGCCATGATCAGGCGATGTAGTATCGGCCATACACGATTAACATTTACTAAAAAAAAAAAGAGCCAGTCCCAAGGTGTATTCCATGCCGCGAAGATCTCACAGTGAAACATATTCTTATCGACTGTATAGATTTTAAGATTGCAAGAATCTTTTTATCAAACGACTACTTTGGAAGATCTTTTTGGTCGGGTGAGGAAGGACTGTGTCTTGGGTTATTTGAGAGAAATCGGTTTGTTGCATAAGTTTAAATGTGTGTTTGTTTTAATGTGGTGGATTACTAAGTTATTGGCTTGAGTACTTAGAATTTTGTTTGATCGTCGCTATATAGCTGAAATATTGCTGAACGCGACGTTAAACCTTAATTCTCCCTATCTGCTTTTAGGAACATAGCATTTTGGTGATCCATGTGTCTACGTCCCCTTTCGCAACTAGAAGGTTGTGACGTCACGAACGTCAAGTGCAATTTTCAAATGCCCTTTCGGAACCTGGAGCATTCTGTGAACCGGTTACTGCAGTATACAAAGAACCAAATCACAAATCGCTCTGTAGGTGGAGAGCGTTAGCATAGAATCTATTGTTTCGGGGAGCAGGTAGGCGCTTAGTCCGGAGTGGGCATCAGACCATATCTGCTGTTTATCTACCAACCTGGCGGCCTCAACCAGTAAAACGATTTCAGCCCACACTGCGGATTTATCAGTTTGTATTTTTGTCTGCAGTTTCGCGTGTCCAGCCATCAACAATCAACGTTAGTATGAGGAGCATTACAGCAATACGACTGGATAACAACGATAGAGCGCCTCTATCAGTCAATGTGAATATCGGTCCACCCTCTAAAATTTTCTTCGTCTGAAGTTTCATGCTATGGTCACAAAATGCAAGATTCAACCATAAAATAATGCTTAACAGCTGCACTATAGAACGTTTGGACGATATTTTTCCACCGTCATGTAGTCCGATATGCAGCACCAACATGATATTTAATAAGTCTGACGGATACAATTATATATATCTGAATTTGGCTGCTTGTCGGACTAACGATCATGCACTGGAACCTCTTTGGTGTATCCCAAATCTGGCCACTCTAATCAAGCAAGGCTGAAAATCAGTTTTTAATGATGCCAGGAAGACATCATGATGTTCCAAAAATATCAAACCCGTATCCGTGATCAGTATTCTTAATCCATATTATATGCGCTGTAAAGTCGTTATCTTGAGCATGATGTATCTCAGTCACGTTTGACTGTGACTGTTCATATGAACACTATGAGGATCTTGAAATACAAAGGTTCATATGGCCCCTAGCCCCGGGTTAAGTGGAATTAGACACAAATTACCTAACGTACCGCCATAGATCTTGCACGCTATGCTCATATTTTGCTATCAGCTTGCGATATGTATTGCCAAATTTGAAAAACTTCGAGCGCAGGTTCTTGATGATATAGTCCTGTTTTACAAGTTTCTGCAATAATGTTTTGTGACGTTGATTAAAACCGTCACATTTAACACAGGATCTAGCAAATGCTACCAGGCGAGATAGGTATACGCCATATTTAAAATATAGTCTTGCTGAACAGTTCCGTCTCTCATCGTGCATAGTACGTTCTCTTGAGAAGTTTTGAGATTTGATAAACGGAGTACTCAAAAAGAGTAGCTCAAACCTATATTTATATACTGAAAAAAGCACTTTAGTACCATCCTGTACTATCTCGACAAGACGTCTTTCACATATAACATCTCTTCACGTCACTATCTATTAACGTGGAAACTTCGGTTACTCTGTCTTCAGAAATTGAAATTTTCTCGACCGTAAAGATTACTACTTGTCACGTGAATAGCTGAGAAGGTTATACTTGTCTTCTGTTCAGCTTGGTATAAAATACCGGTTTTTAACCGTTTCTCGAAGCATAGTGCAGAGATCAGACTGATAAGATATGCGATAACCTTGAAATACTTGAGCATTATAGAAATAAGGATCTCCCCGCTTGCCGTCAATTACTGAAGTCTCAGTGATAACGCGGAGAATAACGGGTGAACGCCCAGCAGGTATCCAGTAAGGGTTGAGTTCTTGAAATCTCGCATCATTTTGAAGATGATGATAATCAGTTTCGAGTAAATTCATTGTGTGATTTAATCTGGGATACTCGTAGAATGAAAATAGAAGCATACAAGTGTAAACGCGAAATGAAAATGATAATTTCATAATTTATTCCGATATGTCGATAGGATTATTCAGACATAAACCCGTATTCAAAGAATTTATATATATATATATATTGTATGTATAGCGCGCAAATCATATAATGTAATTGCTGCGAAACTTCGTGGCATGGAATATAGTTTGGGACGGAAACAACATAGATTTGTGTCAGACGTGGGGTTGAGTGTACACACCAATCATTAATACTTAAATGATCACATTGTATGTATGAGAGAGAGAGAGAGAATTAAGGTTTAATGTCGCGTTCAGCAATATTTCAGCTATATAGTGAGGATCAAACAAAATTCTAATTATTCAAGTTAATAACTCAGTAAACTAAAAACATGTAAATGCATTAAAATTTATACAACAAATCGATCTCTCTCAAATAATCTAAAATACAATCTTCTTTTACTCGACTAAAAAGATGTTCCAAAGTAGCTGCACGATAAAGGTTATCTCTTATTATCTTCAAATCTATACGGTTGATAAGAATATCTTTCACCGTGAGATCTTCGTGGCATGAAATACACCTTGGGACTGGTTCTCTTTTCAGCAAATGACCGTTGATCGTGTATGGCAGATTCTACATCGTCTAATCATGGCTTGATCGAAACGTTTCTGGCTGTTCAGATGAGTATAGCCTACAGTTTTTTGATTTTTTTTTAACTCTTGAAGATTGTTATTATTCATAGCATCCCACGAAGATTTAAGCAACTTTCTCACATAAGCACATATAGAGTGTGTCACTATCAGAAGGATTGAGTGTACACGTGACGTACCAAAAATGTTTGAGTCAAAATGGAATTTTACCAAAATATTTGCGAGCGTCACGTCTATACCCAAAATATCTGATGAATTTGGTTCAATCCTTCTGACAGTGATAAGTATCTTTTAGAATACACATGCGCGAGTGTAGAGTTTGAAAAACTTGATATTTAAAAGAGATTGCAGCGAATACACTCAAAGGCATAAATCACAGATTCAGAAATAATGCAGCAGTCCTAAACTATCAGCTCAAAATATCGAACTGAGGAAATATTAGCAAGATTGTTAATATACGATGAAATTATCTATAGCACCGGGGAAGCCACTCAAACCCCAAGTCTATATAACCACTCAAACCCTAATTCTATATATAATCCATCAGGTCATACAGCTCAATACGAAGAATTACAATGAAAGATTTTCCAATTAAGTTAAATATCAACCTCGGTGTCGTAAAAATGTACTGCAAAAAATATGTGTTGAAACCAATTTAGGACAAAATTGAGCTAAAGCAATGCGGAAAGTGATGCCCCGTCATCTTTTCTGGAGCGATGTCATGTGGTCATGGAATCCGTCCCACAACTCCATCACCCGAGAAAACTGATTATGTCATGTATCCACTGGATAATGGCGAAGGAAAAATTGTTTACCACATGACCAGCACCGAAATTGGGTGATGTTCACTTCACCACCAAATATTGATTATGAGGAAATGTTGGTACAGCATATAACCATATATACAGGTGCAAATCTCCTGGTGTATCTTGACCACGAGGATGACCACCTCTACGAAGTCATTTTGGCAATAAACGCATGGCTGGCGTCGGGCCTTACACATTGGTGTTCTAAATAAGAACTTGCACTCTGCATGTGAAAATTTAGCCCATTTTACTATTTTTACTACGAGCCCCTTCTTACATCTGATGGTCGCACACAAATCATTAGTTCTTCGATATTTGTATCTAATTCCGTTTAAGCCGGTGAACAAGGTCTTTCCAATCAATCCATGTTATGTCAGTCGGAATGCAGTCGGAATATCGGATTGTGGGATCATGTCACTGTCAACGTAAAAAAGGGTGAGGATTAAACGCAACATTAAACGGGTGGTGGAAAACGATGCCGGCTTACTGACAAAAAAATCATATTACCCGACAGACAAAGACACTGACTGCATATTTCTAAAAACTTCACAAGAACCAAATGTGATTCCTGTGATGATTTGTATCCCAGCCACGCTTTTATTGTGGCTGTTCATGTGATCATCTTGAATGTCATGACCACACGGCCCCTGGCACCAGCTTGAGTGGTATTAGATACAAATATCACAGAGCGATGATGTAGTGGCCCTATCAAGTGAGCTGATCGAAAATGATGAACTATGTGACAATCAGATAGGAAAAACGACTCAAACGATGGAGTATTGATACAATGATGAACTATGTGACAATCAGATAGGAAAAACGACTCAAACGATGGAGTATTTATAGAATGAATGTTATTATTCAGAACAAATATATGTGAGGCCCGACGCCGACCAAATCGCTTCATTCTCCACCATTTTTGCCAGAGATATACAACAATCTGCGTCTTCACGAAATATAATACCATCAAAAATCATTAAAGTATGTCAAGATATAGCGTATTTTCGGTTGTATCGTCGAGTGAACATAATCGAAACATCTCAAGATCGGCTTTTCTTGAAACTCAACTACTTAGATAAAGGACTGGACATCATTAATTTACCTCGAATCCTGAATGATCCAGAGGTACGCAACGCTGTACCCAACTATTTTAAGTTCACAGAACCTCCTTGCATTTCATATAAGTACACTAAATCTATAGCCACCAAAATATTCAATTACTCCAATGCTGTCCAGGAGTTTAACTGGAACTTATACACGTCAGGAGGCTATAGTTGTGATTGTGAATCGTCGAAATTTATCTATACACCATGCAAACATATTGTGACTGGTGACCTTGATGTGGTGAGTGATAAGGATCTGAAATTACTCCTGATGAAGGGACCTAAATATAGAGAGCCAAGAAAAATAAATCTGAAGGCCGACCAGAAGATAGTCCTGTCTGCATTGGAACAGTACGTTATTGATTGGTCTAAGCGAGAAAAAGTTGAACCTACAGTACTCGCTGATTGGCTGGACCTCACCAATTGAATTGAATTTATTCACCAATATTAACATCGCACATGTACATCAATGGCATTCAGAATAGAAGTCATAAATAAATATTCTTAAATGGTGCCGATTATATATAATTTGGCGGGAATAAAACCCCAAGGGGCTTGTTCTATCCCAGAAAAGACACAAAACATTTATATAATGAGCATCGACGCTTGATGAGGAATAAAAAAAACAATATTACAAGCGTCTAGTCCGTCATTCATAATCCAGCCGTCGTCCATTAGAGAATATCCGCGTCCATAATCCAAAGACCTATTCCATTTCCATATAACAGTATTAGCACCAAATTCAAAAAGACAAAAATATACATAAACATAGGCTTGTTTCCTGCAAGAGAGAAGCGGTCAACAATTTTCAATGATGCCGGCAAGACATCATGATGTTCCAAAATATCAAATCCGTATCGGATATATAAATATAAATATCCATGCAATAACTGTGAAGCAGGTCAGTTTTCAATGAGGTGCTGTTTTAGTTTTGATTTAAATAATGAGATAGATCTGATACTCTTAATGGATGGAGGCAACTTGTTCCACTCCCGAGGTCCTTTAATTTTGAGAGAATAAAATGATAGATTTGAGCGATAGATTGGCCTATATAGATTGAAAAGCTGTCCCCTAGTATTGTATCGATGTACGTCAGATTGTTTTGTGAAATATGTCTGAAAATCTAACGGTAGTGAGTCTAGATGATGGACAAATTTATGGACGGTTAATAGACAGGAGTACAAGTTCAACTTATGTAATTGCAAAATGCTAAATTCTGTAAATAATGGTAATGTATGGTCACGTCTTTCTGATAGTGTTATCACTCTTATGGCGCGTTTTTGTAGCAAAAATAAAGAATTTAAATGAGTAGTGAATGTGTTCACCCATAGCACGTTACAATACGACAAATAAGGTAGTATCATTGAATAGTAAAGAATAAATAAAGTTCTTTTATTTATGACATTTT